>OZ012703.1:31242071-31385117 GCA_963942595.1 Cylloceria caligata
CGGATGAACCTTGACTGACCTGTGAATATATTGAAACGGGATGAGAACTCACTCAAGGCAAGAGGAAAATAACCAGACACATAGATGTTATGCTGAGGAAGCGGTTTATTTCTGCCTTTCTTTGCAGTAGTCAAAATACAATCTTAATATGAGTGCGTGAACACTCCAACTAAAATTTATGCATTGATTTTATATTATTTAGAAAATTGTGAAAAATATGAATTTTGAAAACCAAATACAAATTATAAAAGAGATTAACAAATTGAGTTGTAACATGACATAATGTGAGCAGCACACAATTTTGTTAATTGTGTGCTGAATATAAACTTGAGACAGCGGTGCATGCAACGTAGCGAAAGCTACGCAGCACGACACGCTGATACCATTGAGTGCGAAAACGTTTGTGTGTAATTCACTGCAACCACTCAGCAGTGTATTGCAAAGTGATTGCAGTGAATTAATGAGAGCATTTACAATAACCTGTGTTTGAGTGCAGTGATTTTGTGTGCGACCAGCTACGCAATCAGCACTGCGTAGCACACTGCAAACAGATATTGAGGCTGTACGGTTGAGCAAAAAATATTCACTGTACTTTCCCAGCAGATTTACTGGGGGAAAATACAGTGAATATGAGGCACATGCTTAATTATATTAATTAAGCCGGCAAAACGACATGAGGAGAACGTGGTACAGCATGTGCTGCAACGCACGCCACAAGTGAGACCCAGTGCTGATGTACCATTTTCTCCTCTCTGACAGTGAATTAAGACGTAATTATGCCAGAGCACTCTTACCTTAAGCAATGAGTCCTGATGAGATATGTTGAGCGATGCCGATGTAAAAAGGTTGATGTGAAGTCCCAAGAGTCCCGTGGATGCGCGTGCTTTCCAAAAGATGTGTGTCGCAAAAGTGCCAAATTCTCAAGATGGCTGCGAGTATGAACTTTACGTTGAGCGCTGGAGTCAGTTGAGCGAGATAGCCGGTGAGCGAAACCGAAGTCAAGCGAGAGAGACATCCTCTCGCTCGACGCGGCGTGCCAACGAGGCACATCCTCGGCTTCGCGAAGCCCATGCCTCGGCTATCTTCGACTCAACCGAACAACGCGTGCTAGAGCAGCGCAACAGGTAGGCGCACGACGATTATCGATCGCCGTGCGCCAGCTGATTTTCCAACATTCCGCCCGCCATCAGCAACGGGGTTGATGATTAATTATTGCTGGGTGTTGGATGAGATTGGCAGAACAGCAAGTTTTGAGATCGGCCTGGTGAGCGTGGTGGTAGCAGTTTTGAGTGTCACCACCCTGGTGAGCCCGTCTTTGCGCGGATGCAACTCGGTGACTCGTGCAAGTGGCCACTTGCACGGTGGAAAGCGCTCATCCGTGAGCAGGACTAACGAGCCAACTTTGATAATGTTGTTAGGATGGTGCCACTTTGAAATTGACTGCTGCCGTTGTAAATAATGTGCAGACCACTGTCGCCAAAATTGATGTATTTTTGCTGCAACAATTGCCACCTTGAGAGCCGTGATATTGCCAAATCTTCCAAATTCGGTTCTGGGACCGTTGTGAGCGCTCCACCAATGAGAAAATGTCCAGGCGTGAGTACTGATGAGTCATCTGGATCATCGCTGAGTGGTTCCAGAGGCCTTGAGTTAAGTATAGCCTCGATTTGAGCAAGCAGCGTTAAGAGCTCTTCGAACGTGAGTGCTGTATCACCCACCGTTCGCCGCAGATGAAATTTAACGGACTTTACAGCTGCTTCCCATTTTCCACCCATATGTGGTGCCGCAGGTGGGTTGAACTTCCACGCAATCTGTTGATTTGCGAGAGAAGAAGCGATGAGATGATGCTCTTGCGAAGCCTTCCTAAACATCTGACGTATGAATTTGTGTGCACCAACGAAGTTGGTGCCACAGTCAGAATAGATGGTGTGAGGAATGCCACGCCTCGATGAGAATCGCCTGAACGTTGAGAGGAAACCGTCAGCTGAGTAGTCACTGACGGCCTCAAGATGCAGAGCCGAAGTGGCGAGACACACAAAAACGCAGATCCAGCCTTTGTGTGTTTTACTGCCTCGACCCTTCCAAGTTTTGAGCGTGAGAGGACCGGCGTAGTCTACTCCTGTGTGAGTAAATGCGCGAGATGGTGTGACTCGTGACAGAGGAAGCTGGCCCATCAATTGTTGTGCAAGAACTCCTCTTTGTCGAGCACACACCACGCAATGTAATATATGAGATTTCACAGGAGCTCTACCGCCAATGATCCAATGCGTTAGCCTAACTTGAGCTAGTGTGAGCTGCGTGCCTCCGCGAAGAGTACGCACGTGAGCTTGCCCTATAATGAGAGTCGTGAATCGAGAGTGGCGAGGTAGAATGGTAGGATGCCTTTCTTCATAAGTGAGTGCTGATTCCGCAAGACGACCTCCAACTCTTATTACACCCTCCTCGTCGATAAAAGCTGTTAGTCGACTGAAGGGGTGAGCAGATGGAACATGCGAGCCTGACTGCAGCACTTGTATCTCGTGCTTGAAAAACACGGCTTGTATTGCTTTTGTCCAAAACATTTTTGCTGCTGCCATTTCTCTCGCAGTGAGTGGAGCGTTTCCTGCCGATTCTAACCTCCCCCTCATTCTTGCCACCGCCCTGACACAAAATGAGGTGAGACGACTTAATTTTAAGAGCGATGAACAGCGATAAATGAGTTCCCAACGATACTTTGGCGTTTGTATTGCGGCGAGGAGAGCTACCCCCGGTCGGGCTTCCATAATGCTCAAATTCTCTACGTCAGTTGTGGCTTTCGGCCAAAATTCATCAGGCTTCACCATCCACGGTGGACCTGACCACCACAACTGATGAGAACATAATTGAGATGTTGATATGCCCCGCGAGGCACCGTCAGCGAGATTACTTGTGCCTGCCACGTGACGCCATTGAGCATTGGGTGTGAGTTCTTGTATTTGAGCGACTCTATTTCGGACATAGTCCTTCCATCGAGAAGGATGTGCTTTGATCCAGGTGAGAGTAACTGATGAGTCCGTCCACAGGCGAGTAGATGAAATTTTAACCTTGAGTGTGGCTTGAACGTATGCAACCAGCTTAGCTAACAACAAAGCTGCAGTCAGTTCAAGCTTTGGTATGGTGAGCTTCTTGAGTGGTGCCACGCGCGTTTTTGAGCAAACAAGTGAAGCCACCTTTCCTGTGGAAGTTGAGTCAACAGTGATATAAATCACTGCGGCTATGGCCAGTTAAGATGCATCAGAGAAGCCGTGCAATTCCACTGTTGAGTTGCTCCATGTGTTAAACCAACGAGGAATTGAGACTCTGGCCAGAGAAGTGAGATCTTCTCTGAGTGCAATCCTTCGTGTTGAGACCTGGGATGGCAGTGGACCATCCCAGTTGAGCTTGTGACGCCAAGGCTCTTACAAGAGTCTCTTGGCTCTCATCACAACTGATGAGACGAAACCAAGTGGATCAAAAAGTTGAGCCACCTCGGCAAGAACGAGGCGCTTTGTGAAAATTTCCTTGAGCTGAGTTGAACCGGGATGCGAACTTGAACTTGTCTTCTCTAGGAAGCCAAGTCAAACCAAGAATCTTTGTCTCGCAGTCGTCCATTGAGATAGCTGAGCTTGACCTTGATGATGAGATATTGGCAAATACTTTGAGGTCTGACGAGTGCCACTTGGCGAGTGGAAAACCGCCCGCCATGCACAAATCCTTGAGCTGTTGAGCTATTTCAATGAGCTGGTGAGTTGAATCCGCCCCACTGAAGATGTCATCCACATACCTGCCAAATTTGATAGCTGGCACAGCAAGCGGAAACCGATGGCCTTCATCTTCGGTGAGCTGCATGAGTGTTCGAACTGCCAAATATGGCGCAGCCTTTGTACCATATGTAACCGTAGTTAATTGAAAAGGCACAGGATTGAGTTGACCATCTTTCCATAGAATCCGTTGAAGATTCCAATCCTCAGGATGAACTCGGATCTGACGATACATTTTGTTATGTCAGTGGCGAAGACGTGTCTATGTTGACGGATCCAAATGAGCACGTCCGAAATGTTGAGCAAGAAATTAGGTCCAGTGTACATGATGTCATTAAGAGACTTTCCAGAAGATGTTGAACTAGAACCATTAAATACCACCCGTAATTTGGTGGTGATACTGTCTGGTCTCAGAACACCGTGGTGAGGCAGATAATATTGTATTTCACTTGAAGATGATTTTGAAGCCTTCACCATATGACCAAGTTGTTCATATTCGTCCATGAATTATGAGTAGAGCTGACCGTATTCAGCATCCTTTGAGATTTTCCGTATAGTGTGCAGCAGACACCGATGTGCTGTTGAGTATGAGTTTCCAGGTTTGCAGGCAAAAATGTGAGAGAAAGCCGAACGATGTATCGGCCTGTAGTAACACACTGATGCGTGTTGCGAAACTGATCCTCGCTCGCCTGCTCCTCTGGTGTGAGTTAACCAACTGTGTTCTTTGGTGGCTCTTCGTGAATCCAAAATTTCGTTAGCACGTTCTGTAATTCCTGATCATCGGGTTGCATGGCAGCATGAAGAACAGTGAGTGCTTCAGGTTGGTATGAGTAAAGTTGGTCCAATGATGATCCACCCAAATATCGATAATTGTGCAATTGGCGTAGATGATGTGCCCTTGAGAATATTTGGTTTAATAACCAGTCCATAAATATCTGCTCCAACTATGATATCGATTGGTCGTGGTATGAGAAAGTCAGGGTCTGCCAGCTTCAGCTTCACTATGTGAGGCCATGTTCGAGCTGGTGACTCAAAAGATAGCAAATGAGTAGTAACCGTGTTGAGAATGTGAGCCAGTACCGTGACTTTCTCCTTGGTGTATGTAGAGCACATTGTGAGTTGAACCGAACCATGCGTCTGCGTTGAGTGCCTTCCACTGATCCCTGTGATCGAAATTGATGAGTGCTTGCGTGTGGTGTTGAGTTTATGGAAGAGTTCTTCCGTAATAAATATCAATTCCGATCCAGGATCGATGAGAAATCTTGCCTGGTGCGTTAATACCGATGTGTGAATGTGTGTGAGTGCAGTTGCTAATAATATTGAGCTTGTGTTTGTGAGTTAAACTGATGAGAGAACGACTGCGTCAACACCGTAGTGTGTTAACAACTGTGTATTGTGTGGTTGAAGGGCGTCGGAGGTCGCAGATCGTGCCGTTTGATATAGCAACGTGTGGTCTGTGCTTGCCGTCACATGGTGCACAGTCGATGGGTGAGTGCCGACCTTCGCAGGAGCAAAATTCGCTGGCGATGACTGTGTAGAGCTGGTTGATTGCATTGAAGTAGTCTCCACCATGTCCAATGCTTTTATTTTGAAATAAATAATACAAAATGTAGTTTTAAAGTTGCTCCTTCATGGTCAAGGTATAATGCAGGCTATAAACTTTCTAAGAGCTCATGCTCCTTGCGAAAGTCCCCAGAGACCTCGTCTATCTGCGTGATCAGCATGTCGAGCAACGCCAGCGTGGTTGGTTGAGCCTCGTCAGCTAGCGTAGTGCAAATGTGGCGGAGTGCTTCAATCCGGTTGTGCTGATACTGGACCTTCAGCACCAGCTCGTTTGCCAGGCGAGCTGGTGATCGGGTCCTTACTGCAGTGGTGGTGCCATCGGGGACCAACAATGCCTTTTTCTCATCAGGATCACCGGGTGCCACCCCGGTGTCTCATGAGTTGCATTCAGACATTGTTATCCTGACAACCTCCTTGAACAAATAAAAAACCAAAGAAGCTGCTCCGCAGAGCTCTACTTTACCCAATCTGCTTGGCTGACGAGTACCAGGATGAGCCGATGAGCGTATAGAGATGAGAGCGGAAGGTAGAAAACCCTGGTCTCTCTTGCTCAAGTCGAGTATCCGGCTCGAAGGACCAAAAATATTGAGAATCCTTGACTGACCTGTGAATATATTGAAACGGGATGAGAACTCACTCAAGGCAAGAGGAAAATAACCAGACACATAGATGTTATGCTGAGGAAGCGGTTTATTTCTGCCTTCCTTTGCAGTAGTCAAAATACAATCTTAATATGAGTGCGTGAACACTCCAACTAAAATTTATGCATTGATTTTATATTATTTAGAAAATTGTGAAAAATATGAATTTTGAAAACCAAATACAAATTATAAAAGAGATTAACAAATTGAGTTGTAACATGACATAATGTGAGCAGCACACAATTAACAAAATTGTGTAACATGACATAATGTGAGCAGCACACAATTTTGTTAATTGTGTGCTGAATATAAACTTGAGACAGCGGTGCGTGCAACGTAGCGAAAGCTACGCAGCACGACACGCTGATACCATTGAGTGCGAAAACGTTTGTGTGTAATTCACTGCAACCACTCAGCAGTGTATTGCAAAGTGATTGCAGTGAATTAATGAGAGCATTTACAATAACCTGTGTTTGAGTGCAGTGATTTTGTGTGCGACCAGCTACGCAATCAGCACTGCGTAGCACACTGCAAACAGATATTGAGGCTGTACGGTTGAGCAAAAAATATTCACTGTACTTTCCCAGCAGATTTACTGGGGGAAAATACAGTGAATATGAGGCACATGCTTAATTATATTAATTAAGCCGGCAAAACGACATGAGGAGAACGTGGTACAGCATGTGCTGCAACGCACGCCACAAGTGAGACCCAGTGCTGATGTACCATTTTCTCCTCTCTGACAGTGAATTAAGACGTAATTATGCCAGAGCACTCTTACCTTAAGCAATGAGTCCTGATGAGATATGTTGAGCGATGCCGATGTAAAAAGGTTGATGTGAAGTCCCAAGAGTCCCGTGGATGCGCGTGCTTTCCAAAAGATGTGTGTCGCAAAAGTGCCAAATTCTCAAGATGGCTGCGAGTATGAACTTTACGTTGAGCGCTGGAGTCAGTTGAGCGAGATAGCCGGTGAGCGAAACCGAAGTCAAGCGAGAGAGACATCCTCTCGCTCGACGCGGCGTGCCAACGAGGCACATCCTCGGCTTCGCGAAGCCCATGCCTCGGCTATCTTCGACTCAACCGAACAACGCGTGCTAGAGCAGCGCAACAGGTAGGCGCACGACGATTATCGATCGCCGTGCGCCAGCTGATTTTCCAACACACTTCAGTACAATATTCCTACTCACGACGTTCCTTACACTGCTGACAATCATATATTTTGTTTTCTCTACATTCATTTTTAATTTATTTCTTTCCATCCATTTTTCTACTATACTCAATAACATATTCATCTTTCTCTCCACTTCCGCGCTGCTTTTTCCAGGTACATATATCACTGTGTCATCAGCAAATATTTTTATTGCACATTCCTCTGGACACAAATTAACTATATCATTTATATATATAATAAACAGCAACGGCCCTAGTACTGACCCCTGCGGTACCCCATATTCGTTGGGAATAACTTCAGACCATTTATCATTGAATCGAACTTGCTGTGTTCTATTTCTTAAGTACGTTCTGAACCACTCTAATACCCTGTCTCTAATTCCATATTGGTATAATTTGTCTAATAATATATCCCTGTCGATTGTCTCAAACGCTCTTTTTAAATCCATGAATATTACTCCTACCATTTTTCCTTCACTAATGTACACTTTCCATTCATCTACAACAGTTTGAATCGCCGTTTCACACGAATATTGCTTTCTAAATCCTGACTGATGCTCCGTTATGATGTCATTGGTTTCTAAATATTTTTCAATTTGATTTTTTACTACTAATTCGAGCACTTTTTCGTATAATGGCAACATATTAATTGGTCTGTAATGACTTGCTTTTATGGCTTTGTTTATTTTTGGGATCGGTATAATTGTAGAAGTTTTCCAGCTGTCCGGGCAACATCCCTCCCGTAGGGATCCATTTATTATTTCCACAAATTCCTCTTTTATTGCACTGAATGACATTTTTAGTATATCACTTGATATTCCTTCTTCCGTTCCCTTCTTTTTCGGGAGTCCCATCACTATCTTCTCCAGATCCTTTATTTCAATATGATTGAAGTTTTCCATTATACTTTTATTGTTCATCCTTATCCCTGTTATAATTCTTCTTCGGTTTGGACTTCCAGACGTATCCCGTTGTATTGAATTAACTATATTCTTTACACTTTGCACATAGAACACATTAAATTTATCAGCTATACTACCTCCCATCATGTCATTCAATATCTCAAAATCTATATTCTCTACTTCTCTAGTACCCATTGATTCTCCTTTAATTACTTCTTTCAACGTTTTCCCCATTTTCGTCGGATCTTTCTTATTATCGTCTATCATCTTTTCATAATATTCCTTCTTCTTTTCTTTTATTAATTTAACTAATGCCATTTTTAGTATATCACTTGATATTCCTTCTTCCGTTCCCTTCTTTTTCGGGAGTCCCATCACTATCTTCTCTAGATCCTTTATTTCAATATGATTGAAGTTGTCCATTATACTTTTATTGTTCATCCTTATCCCTGTTATAATTCTTCTTCGGTTTGGACTTCCAGACGTATCCCGTTGTATTCAATTAACTATATTCTTTACACTTTGCACATAGAACACATTAAATTTATCAGCTATACTACCTCCCATCATGTCATTCAATATCTCAAAATCTATATTCTCTACTTCTCTAGTACCCATTGATTCTCCTTTAATTACTTCTTTTAACGTTTTCCACATTTTTGTCGGATCCTTCTTATTATCGTCTATCATCTTTTCATAATATTCCTTCTTCTTTTCTCTTATTAATTTAACTACCGCATTCCTTTCTACTTTAAATTGATGCCAATGCTCCTCCAAACCAGTAGTAATTGCTACTCCGTATGCCTTATCTCTTCTTCTTGCAGCTATCATACTATTATGTCTTCTGAATACCATTTTTTTCCTTCCCATACGCTTGGAATCTTCACTATATTTCTGGGTGCAAACCTATCTAGAGCACCCACTATGTTATCAACGAGCATCCTTGCTCTTTGGCTTACTTCTACCTCTTGAACTTGTCTTGTGGTAATGCCTAACATCCGTGTAAATTCCTTCACATCAATTTTACTATAGTTTCTTGTTTTATATTCTCTATACTCATTCCTTTCCTTCCTGTTACCTAATATGACTTTTATCCATGCATGATCCGTTATCTTTGGCTCATGTTCCACCTGCACTTGTGCACACCTATTAGCAAATAATAAATCGATAGTAGTTCGACTGTCTTGCGTTATTCTTGTTGGTTTATTAACGTATTGCTTCATTCCTAGACTCAACATTCCTGTTATCAACCTCTTTTTGTAGAACGTTTCTACCGTGACATCTATATTAAAATCACCTATTATTAAACAGTCTCCTTTTATTGTTAGTTCCTCAGTTATGTTTTCTATGTGTCTTTTAAATTCAGCATCCGACGCACTTGACGAATGATACACAATTACTATCACTCCTTTATAATGTTTGTCCTTGACCTCCATTCCAGCACACCAGAAGTTCGATTTTTATTTCATTTATTGGTATCATATCATATTTAATATCATCTCTTATGTATAAGATTGCACCACCTGTATTCCTATTCTCCGCATCACATCTGACTGCACCATAACCCGGCATATACACTTTACTGTCACCAATTTCAGCTGTCACTCTGGTCTCTGATAATGCTATGAATGCGGGCTTCATTTTACCTACCATTTAGTATCGTATTTCATCCTTATGTGCTATCAGACTTCGTGCATTTGTATACCATAGCATTTCCTCCTTCAGTAATTGCTAATCGTCCCATCCTGCTCTCCTCTTCTCTTCTTGGATTGCTCTTTTGTACGTTGGGCATTCCCGATCTAATGCATCATGTTCCATATTTATCTCTAAGTTGTATGCTTGGTTTTTAAACATGCAGATTATGCACTTGTTTTTCGTCGCTGTACATTTATTCGTTTCGTGATTTCCCGCACATTTATGGCATGTTTCCTCTCTTATGCAGTTCTTGGCTATATGATAGTAGCCCCAACATTTGTAGCATCGCTTCACATTGACGTGGTCGTAAACCGGACATTTTCTCCATCCCACGCTGATCTTACCTTTGTTCAGCATCTCTTAGTAGGTTCCTTCATCCACGATCATTATTACTGATCCTTCGTGTCTCTCTTCTTTGTTTATTCTTTTGACAACTTTCATCTCCCTTCCTTCATTTTCTTCCATTGCATTCTGTTTCTTCATTGTTTCAACCAGCTCATCATCCGCCAGCTCTAGTTCATCCACTTCCATGTTAACGATCTTAATTTTAGGTTTTTGTTGCTTTGTTTCCATAACTTTAAATCCCTCGCCCATTTTCTCTTGTAACATGGTCTTTAACTTTCCTATTTCTTCTGTAGATTCACATCCCAAAATCACAGTTCCATTACTGCCTTTCTTTAACCTAGTTACTCCCACAGCCATGTTTTTTATGTCTATCTTTTCTTTGATCTTCTTTTTCGTGGCCTCACTTTCTTGTAGTTCGTTAGGCTTAATAATTATAACTGTCTCCTTTTTCTTTTCTTTGACTGCTCCACTATAGGTTCTTGTTACTTCCCTTGTTGTACCTAGAACTCGTCCCTGTATCATCTTTTTTATTTCTTCCATTTCGATCTTCATGCCCTTCAATTCTTCTTGTACTATTTCCTTAATTATCACCCTAACTTCATTCTTGCATGCAACTTCGTCCTGTATTTCTTTCACATTTTTCACTAACCAGTCTATTTTTCCTTCGATATTTGCCGTCATGCTAATACCTCTGCTTCCAGTAAATGATCCAGTCGAATCCGATCGATCTCTGCTGTTACCTGCACCAGGTGTCAACGTCCTCTGGCTTTTGTCAACTACGAATTTATCGAATGGACCATTACATTGCACTAGTTCTCTGTTTTTATCGTACACCTTATGTTTACACACACATCTCGGATGATAAAACAGTTTCGGGCACGTCTTGCATCGCACTACCTGGCTTTTTATAGCTTTTTGGCATGCTGAGCAACGATATTCATCGTACTCAGTCGTGCTATCCATTTCGTCCATGTTCGCACTAATGCCGTGGTATGCGCTATTGTCGTGTCACCGTGGCAGCGAGAATGGTCGCCGTCACCACTTTCACACGAACTTCACTATCTAAAATTGTTCACAATACCGCGCTCTCGATAGCTATCAGAATCATCTACCGTTCTAAATGCTCATCACGCAAAACCGCACATTTCGTAATAGTTTTATCCTTATTATAGACTTATACTACTGTGTTAAAAAAGTAAGGTGAATTTTGTTTTAAAATAAATTTTTTTTATTTATTCTTCCAAATCGATTTCGTCCCTCTCAAAATAATCCCCCTTAGCTACAATACACTTATGCCAACGTTTTTTCCAATCTTTGAAGCATGCTAAAAAGTCGTCCTCAGGTACAGCCTTCAATGCGCGTAGCGATTCACGTTTGATCTCTTCAATCGACTCAAACCGATTTCTCCGGAGTGGTCTCTTGAGCTTTGGGAACAGCCAGAAGTCACACGGTGCTAAATCAGGCGAATAAGGTGGTTGTGGAGCGACATGAGTGGAGTTTGCAAACGCGAATTTTGGCATCAAACGTGATTTGACTCTTCTGAGGCATAAATGATCCTTCAAAATTGCTTGCACTGATCCAATTGATATTGCAAGCATGTCGTTAAGGTCTCGAATTGTTAATCGACGATTTTCGAGCACCAATTCCTTGATTTTCTTGATGTGTTGCTCATCAATTGACGTCGATGGTCGTCCAGAGCGTTCCAAATCATCAACACGTTCTCTGCCTTCTTTGAAGTCTTTGTACACTTGTAAACATTTTTCTGTGACATAGTCTCGTCACCGAAGGCCTTTTGTAACATTCGATACGTTTCAGCGGCGGAAATTTCATTCCGCAAGCAAAATTGAATAGCACTTCTTTGCTCAACAAAACTCGACATCGTAAAAATCGCCAAATTCACTTTTCTTTGTTCACAAAACCAAGCGTAAACTAAAAACTAATGATGATATTGACATGTAATTTGTCACAGATGTCACTAACACTCCTACCAATTTGAATAAAAATTCATTTGTCCGATTCGGTTAACGCGGGAAGTTTAAATTAAAAATTCACCTTACTTTTTGAACACAGTAGTATTTCACTATAAGATTGGCTCAAAGACGGAGCACATTTGACACACGTCTCAACGTCTCTATAGAGAGAGAGAGAGAGAGGGAGAGAGAGAGGGAGAGAGAGAGAGGGAGAGAGGGAGAGAGGGAGAGAGGAAGAGATTGATTGATTGATTGATTGATTGTTTTATTATGCCTTGGCAAGCCTTTGGCAAGAGAGAGAGAGAGAGAGAGAGAGAGAGAGAGAGAGATTTGGTATTTAAATATCTTATTAATCAATATTTAATGGGAAGCACTTTACACACTCACCATCGAATTCCTCCACCGTTAAATTTATTTTTATCACTATACAGAATTGATTTGTATTATCACTTGTAATATTACTTTAAAATTATTTTTCGCTTAGGGGCGTTGTCAGCACAGTGTACCTCTGAAAAAAGAATGTAACAAGTATTTAATTGATTGCACGGTGTTCGAGAATTCAGATGTTGGAGTTAAGTGGACTGTAAAATTGTTGTAGGTGAATTAATAGTTAGTACACAGATGTAGGTTACAGTAGCATTTATTGCTCTACCTGTTAAAATCTAGTGGACGTAATTACATAAATAAAACACATGAAATATAGAAAGGAATATATCAAAATAAGCGTAAAAAGAAGTGAGTCAATTTCAGTGGGCTAGTTACCACACTCGATTATATTAATCGGTGTAATTTGATGACATATGCTGTCATGATCGAGCCTCGCGGTGAAGCTGACGCCGGGTGCACGACACGATGAGACAATTTGTCGATGTACTGGTTGGCCGACGTCAATATATCATTGCTGATATGATGGATGAGTTTGTAGAGACTGTAGGTCGGCAGAGCTAATCGATGAGTCTTATTTAGATGCACTGAATTATTTTGAGCATGCACAAAACATAGTGGCGATGAAAACCGCGCAAGAGCAAAACGCAACATGGCTACGTTATACAAAGCAGCCGTTGTCTAGTCAAACAGTCGTAGAGCGCGTGCGCGCAGCGACTTGTTGCTTTGCACGGTGACCTAGTGCGAGTTACACTGCTTCTGAGCGGTGCTGCCGCTAATTGTAAGTAACAACAGCAAGCAGTTGTCCATGCAAACCTGCAGTGCTTAATCCCGCAACGCGTAGCGGAATGCTCAAGCTTTCTTAAACACACGGGTAAATGAAAACAACGTGCACTGAAGAATCGGTACTGTCTTACCTGATATGCCACGACTCATTATACAAAGTTGGCAGCGTTGATAACCTGCTGCCACCGACGTCAACTGCAGATGAGAATAGCAGGTGACACGACTGAGCGAGCGTTTGACGGCATATGGGTCGTGGTCGAGCTGAGAAAAGATGTCTTGCTCGGATATTAGGTGACGCGTATTCAGGAAATTTGGCAATACGTTGTTATGCAGTATGATTCGACAAAGAGGCGAGGCGGTTATTTTGCCGAGTATATCGACACATTCCTAAAAATAAAAGAGGAGGCGAGTGGACCACTAGCAGAGTGTAACGATGACGAGGATCCAATAGAGCGTTTCATAGTGTCGTATGACGAGATGGAGGGTATATATCTCGAGCGAAGTGTTCTGCAGTCAAATCCCGATTTACGATCACTCGCACAATTGACGCTTAATTTATTCTGGGAAAAGTTTGGTCAACGCGAGAACCTCACGAAAACCGTTATCGTTTTCACGCGCTCGGAGCTAATGAATTTACTAACGAGTCCGGAGATTAACATGACGGGTATGCTACCGGTTAATCACAAAATCATGTATATGAACTATGTAAGCAACCGCGATACTATTCAACCATTCCCAACATCGAACGCCGTAATTGCAGCATACACCACGGCACAGGCTCGCCTAAAATGATACAGTTATCTTGAGGGGCTCGGGAGGCGAATATTGTACTGCGGTACGAACTCCTGTATTTACGTGAGACGTCCCGGTAGCAACGAGTATGAGCTACCAATCGATCAATTTCTGGGACATCGCACGGATGAATTAAGCGAATACGCGCCAGTTCGTTCGTTGCGAGAGGACCAAAATTCTACGCATACCGTGTTCGTAAACCCGACGGTACGACTATTGAAAAATGTAAAGTAAAGGGTATCACGCTAAACTTTGCGAATAGCCGTCACATAAATTATGACACAATACGCTCTTTCGTGACAGGAGCTAGGAGCGTACCTATTATTTTTTAATTCGACGCTTCTCGACGCATAGAATTTCATCAGATAGTAACGCGTAGAGAAACGTTATCATGCGAACCTGTTAACACGAAGCGAAAGCGGCAGGGGAAGTACTCTACTGTACCGTACGGCTATTGTGAAATACGCTTATTTGTATAACGAAAGAAGTATATATGATAGTTTTATGTCTTATGAGTGAATTCGTGGTATTTTTATATACACTTTTTGTCTAATTTCATGTATGGTATTTACTATGTACAATACGTAAAAAAAAATAGAAATATTGATTTCTTATGTACAAAACCGTTGTCTGCTCGTTCTTTTTGTGCTACTATTCGTAGCAGTAGCTGCTATCTCTTTACCGTTTCCTTTTGTTCTGACTTTCTCATCGTTGATTCCTTTTGTCCCGTCTTTTTTATCGAGTGTTTCCTTTTGTTCCGACTTTCGTGTGCTATCTCTGTGGATATAATATTGCTGTTTAGAAATACGTGATTCGTAAACTTTGCATATAGAGCTGTATGCATAGTGAAATAAAAATATTGCTTTATTTGTGAGAAATTAAAAACCATCGTTATTTAATTTACATACAGAATAAACATCAGCTTATACCGCGGGTACGCGCCCCATCAGCTAGTATGGGCGCGTTGCGCCTTATCAGCTTGTCAAGGATATGAAAATAACTGGTGCCACGGGTCTGCCGCCGCCGCCACCGCCAATGTTGTTGCGGTATAAGTTTATTTAAGAGTCAGCTGATTGGTTTTGATAGACACTCATCGATATGGATACACATTGGAAACATCCATGGACAGTCGTGATAAGCGGTCCTATGGGCTGTGGTAAAACATATTCTGTGAATAAATTCATTAACTAAAGGGTGATTTTTTAAGAGCTTGAGAACTTTTTTTTAAAAAAAAACGCATAAAATTTGCAAAATCTCATCGGTTCTTTATTTGAAACGTTAGATTGGTCCATGACATTTACTTTTTGAAGATAATTTCATTTAAATGTTGACCGCGGCTGCGTCTTAGGTGGTCCATTCGGAAAGTCCAATTTTGGGCAACTTTTTCGAGCATTTCGGCCGGAATAGCCCGAATTTCTTCGGAAATGTTGTCTTCCAAAACTGGAATAGTTGCTGGCTTATTTCTGTAGACTTTAGACTTGACGTAGCCCCACAAAAAATAGTCTAAAGGCGTCAAATCGCATGATCTTGGTGGCCAACTTACCGGGCCATTTCTTGAGATGAATTGTTCTCCGAAGTTTTCGCTCAAAATGGCCATAGAATCGCGAGCTGTGTGGCATGTAGCGCCATCTTGTTGAAACCACATGTCAACTAAGTTCAGTTCTTCCATTTTTGGCAACAAAAAGTTTGTTAGCATCGAACGATAGCGATCGCCATTCACCGTAACGTTGCGTCCAACAGCATCTTTGAAAAAATACGGTCCAATGATTCCACCAGCGTACAAACCACACCAAACAGTGCATTTTTCGGGATGCATGGGCAGTTCTTGAACGGCTTCTGGTTGCTCTTCACTCCAAATGCGGCAATTTTGCCTATTTACGTAGCCATTCAACCAGAAATGAGCCTCATCGCTGAACAAAATTTGTCGATAAAAAAGCGGATTTTCTGCCAACTTTTCTAGGGCCCATTCACTGAAAATTCGACGTTGTGGCAGATCGTTCGGCTTCAGTTGTTGCAGGAGCTGTATTTTATACGGTTTTACACCAAGATCTTTGCGTAAAATCTTCCATGTCGTCGAATAACACAAACCCAATTGCTGCGAACGGCGACGAATCGACATTTCACGGTCTTCAGCAACACTCTCAGAAACAGACGCAATATTCTCTTCTGTACGCACTGTACGCATTCGTGTGGTTGGTTTAATGTCCAATAAAGTAAACTGAGTGCGAAACTTGGTCACAATCGCATTAATTGTTTGCTCACTTGGTCGATTATGTAGACCATAAATCGGACGTAAATCGCGAAACACTTTTCGAACCGAACACTGATTTTTGTAATAAAATTCAATTATTTGCAAGCGTTGCTCGTTAGTAAGTCTATTCATTATGAAATGTCAAAGCATACTGAGCATCTTTCTCTTTGACACCTTGTCTGAAATCCCGCGTGATCTGTCAAATACTAATGCATGAAAATCCTAACCTCAAAAAAATCACCCTTTAGTAGATATTCAAGCACTCTACGATGCAAACAACCGTTTTCTTCCAAAGGAGATAGCTGTGACGACTCTTCAAGAAGAACATTATGGTCATTGGCTTGTCGAACCACCATTTGACTTTGGTGAGCTACCAAAGAGCGTACGTACGAGCAACAATAAACTAACGTGCTTTCATCATGGATTGGAATGGCTTGACGGTGGTACACCGTTGAAAAAAATCTACACCAATCTACGCTTACTGTGTCGTTATGCCTTGCGTATTTACACAAGAGGTTTGCAGAAAGCCGAGCTTTTACGCGACGTTCTGGGGCGCGAAATCATCAATCTGGAAGAATACGAGGGTCCATCGTTAAAAAATATGCCCATCAACAACGTTTACTGTATTCATCATGGTATTTCGAAAGAAGACGATGTAAGATGTGCTCTGAATAACGTGGCAAAAATACGTTCGTGGCTCCTGTTTAAAGAGCTCGACGCGGTTAGTCACATTTGTTCACAACCTATCGATAAATAAACACCTATTAAAAATCAACAAAGCCAACCGAACAACGAAGCATCAAATGAGAAAAATACTCTCGATATATTACAAAGCATAGAGTATATATTCGACGATATTACACTATCGTGCAACAGTGATAAGTCGTCGCTGCACGGAAGAACTGTACCGGTTAACGATGAAATAACTATACTTTTCCGTGGCAGAGAACGACAAGTAGTCTCACCGAGTACTAAACAGCCACCACCACCCCCGCGTAACACGCACCAGCCAGAGCAACCACCGCGCAACCATCATTATCATCAACAGAGGCAACGTCAATCACACTCCAAGCGTCAGTTGTGTAAACAGCATGAACAGCCTACAGATATTAGACGCTCTACAACCAATATCTGCTTAGACGAGAGGAGTATTTCTGGCCGACCGCATCCCGAGTCGTTGGTCTAGACCCGCAGCATTGGTTCTAAACACAGACGAGCATAATCTACCTGGGCGACACTGGATTGCCACTTACGTTGATAAACATGGACATTGAATCTTTTTCGATAGTGATGGATTGCCCCCACTCATTAACCAACACCATAACCGTCTACCTAGAAACTGTCGAAGCTACGAGTGGAACACGCAGCCCCTTCATTCACTCAAGTCTAAAGTATGCGGTGAATACTGTATTATGTTTCTTGATTTTATAGCTCGTGGTTATACTGTGAATAATTTTATAAGAATTTTACGACAAACATAGTGAAAAATGATCGCATAGCTGCACAATACTACAAACGAGTAAAATATTCAAATCGCAGAAAGAAACGTGTGAAAAATGTAAAACACAATAATAGAAAGGGCTACGGTTGTAATAAAAACACATGTATACAAACTTGTATATATCGATTTGGATGCTACTTGTGAATTACTATGAATAAATTCGAAACTTTGAATTCCCTGTCTTGTTATTATTATTCGAAAGTACTCCCACCATACACATTTTTATATTTAACTATGTGGTCATCAAAGAGACGCCAGATGTATATATCTAATCGTAACAGCGGTGAAAAAGTTAGTTGAAAAGGAAACGTTGTTGTGAAAGTATCTTTGCCTCTCTTTCCAACCATAATGAATACTATTGACAGTAGGCTCGTGATCGACTGCTGCAAGGATCCCGGAGATTTCACCAAAGCTGAGCTCGCATACATACCGAAACTGCTGCTGTTGAAACATTGGGGAGGAAAAATAGAAATTCTGTATGACAAACTACCGGAGGAGCTGCAGCGTGACCGTGAGGTCTCCTCGTACATGCCGTGCTATGTACATTACAACAAATCGGGTACGAAAACACATATTGACGGTCCACCACCAGCTCGCCGTAACAGCACCGGATGACATTGAAAATTACGGGTGAACAAGAATAATGCATGTTTGTTATACGAGAATGTTAAAAAAAACAGTTTTTAATGAAGCTGAAAAATAACAAGCGTTTTAACTTACCGTTGTTATAAATAGTAGTTTTAATTAATACATTTTTTAATTAACAAAATTTTAAAAAAAGCTACGGATGGGGTTTGGTTATCGACGATGGGCATGTTTAACCGGTTGATAGGGGTACACAATATTATTATATTTACCGTAAGACCCAATCTATTTATCTTCCGTAAGTCCCAAATTTGCTCTAGCGATGGTCGGCTACATACCGACGGTTGACAACCGATTTACTTTACCGAGCGCCGATACATTTTCTACTTAACCGGCTGCCAACATTCGATGTACTTATGGATCAAAATCCGTCGGATGGCGCGGCGATGCTGCACCAATCAGAACACTGGAATAGGTGGTCTGGGGGTAGGGATTGCTGAGGCCCAGTCAGGAAAGGGGGTAGGGGTGGTGGGGGTGTGGGGGACCAATCAAGAACGGGGGTGGGGTGGTGGGGGCAGACCTCCTCACATCCTATGACCCACCAATGAGAAAGCAGTATGGAAACCATGAAAGCAGTCTAGACACGCCCTGGCGCCAGGGGGCTACGCACTGTCTTTCTATAAAGGGCCTATACTACTTGTTTCCAAGACAAGCCTTCTTACATGAAAAATAATAACAACAAATATATAATATTTCAACTAGTTAATCATAATGTTTTCGCACTATAGTGATTCTGTTATACTTACGCCTCCTTTGATTTATATTCTGCTGTATTGCATGGTAAAATTTGTTCCATTTTCTTGAATAACTCTCGAAGATTGGACCTAGTCACTATATCATCCGCTTTGCGTAAGAGGATCTTATTATTATTCACACACTCCTAAAAAGAACAAGATGAGACCATATAAAACACTGGCATCACACTGTAATAGTAAAAATAATTTGGAAAAAATTTCTATTATTTACTAAGGCGCATTTAAGTTCCTACGTCAATGGTTAGATCTTCGTAAAGATCTATACCTTTTCCACTGCATACCGATCTGTAGTCCACAAAGACCATTTTATACCTTTATTGCCACGGATACTAACTAGTCAATCAATGCTTGAATAGGGACTTATTTGTTGGTGATAATGTTTTTTTGGATCTTTCACATCGTCATTTTCAGAAACGATGTCGGAACTTGGCAGCGTTCATTCGAAGGTTACACTCGTGCTTGGGGAAGGGTTTGGTTGTTGTTCAAGATTCAATGCATATTTAGACTACGTCTTTTTTTCCACGGAATTTTTGGATAAAATAGATAGAACAGTCGTGTACGTCAGTAGCAATTTTTACCTTGTTACTTTTGTAATTCCATGAGAAGGATGTAACGTACGTTCCGTCTCAATGAAATCGTCTTGAAAGTGGAGGATGCAAACAAGATCATTCGCTCCAAAATTATCATACCTTTATGATGTAAAATTTTCTGCCAGTCAGTTAACTTATTTGCGTACGTGTGTATAATAAAGGGTATCCCAACAGAAGCGCCGGATTTAATTTTAAAGAAAAAACACATTTATTTTTGAATTAAGCAAACATTTTTATTTCAACATAAAGAAAAATAGTTCCGATTAACCGTGAAATACAACATCAGGCAAATGGCCACTATAAAACCTCTGGCACAAGGTTATTCTTTTGTTGAAATTTTGAATAACGTTTTCGCATAAATTTGGCTGTATTTCACCAATAACGCGCCGTATTTCCTCTTTAAGATGTTCAACTGTTTCAGGCTTATTCGCATATACCTTTTCCTTCACATAGCCCCAAAGAAAAAAATCCATCGGTGTTAGATCACACGATCTTGGTGGCCAATGTTGATCGCCAAATCGAGAAATGACACGGCCTGGAAACTTAGCTGCAGTAACACCATTGTTTCACGTCCTGTGTGGCAGGTCGCACCGTCTTGTTGGAAAAACATGTCCTCCACATCAATTACATCTAATTCGGGCCACAAAAACTCCGTTAATATTTCGCGATACCGCACTCCATTAACAGTTAGCGCATTACCAGCCACATTTTCAAAGAAATACGGCCCAATTACACCGCCAGCCCAAAATGCACACCAAACAGTTTCTCGCGGTGGATGCATTGGCTGTTTAAGTATCACACGAGGATTTTCAGCACCTCAAATTCGACAGTTTGAACTGTTTTCGCAAAACTTTCACCATTTTTGTAATGTGTTTTTACAATAATTAAACGTTGTTGGTTTAAATACTTCTCCATAATCTTAAATCACGTGGTCTGTACGTGACAAATGTCAACAAAAAATCACCATACAACTCGTATTAACAAAATGGCGGCAAATAAAAATCCAGCGCTCTTGCTGGTACACCCTTTACAAGTGAAATTAAAATACTGTTCATGTAAAAAAAAATCGAAAAATATAATTCAATGACATAAAATTATTGATATTGATACTGTTCAAGAACGCAGTTGGTAGAGATAGTAGACTGTAATTGATTAAAAATAAAGATTACAAGCGGTACACAGATGTTAGAAAATTATCGCATTTATTGCACCGCATATCAGATGTAGTGGATGCATTACAAATAAAACAAGAAAGAATATAGTAGAAAAAGTCAATGTTTACAATCACAAAATAAAGTAGAATGAGTAGAACCGATAATGCACTCGATTGTATTAATCGGTGAGCACGAAGGTTGAGCAAAGTCTGCTGTGCAAAAGCACACGGTAACGCCGCTGCACAGTAGACGCAGAGCCCGAAATCGTGGCAGTAAATACAAATAACCTCCGATCGGAATGAAAATTGGTATGCAGGGGTTCTTAAGGTCGCTGATTACGAATCTGAAAGCTAAATTATTGTAAACAAAATGGCCGATCCAATATGGCGGACATGGATGTTAAAAAGGTGTCCGATCTTGACAAAAATTGGTATATGCGGGTTTTTAGGGTCGCTTATTACGAATCCGAAAGCCAAATTATTGTAAACAAAATGGCCGATCCAATATGGCGGACATGAATGTTAAAAAGGTGTCCGATCTTGACAAAAACTGCTATATGTGGGTTTTGAGGGTCGCTCATTACGAATCCGAAAGCCAAATTATTGTAAACAAAATGGCTGATCCAATATGGCGGACAAGTATGTTAAAAAAAATTAAAAATTTTCAAAAAAACTCCCTCCTGCCGTACCACTCAAAAAAGGATGAAATAATTTACTTATTTAAGGTAAAGACACCAGTAGTTGACCGTTTAAGAGAGCTGCTAGACAGCTGTAGTGTGTGTGCACCTTAAATTATCTTAAAACAAGGAGATGAATGTTCAAAACAACCAAGTACTAATTCTAAGTTAAGGAATAAGTACTATTTTTCCAAAAAAATAAACCTGTAAGATAAATAAAATAACAATTAGTCCACTCGCTAATGAAGCCAGTAGTTGACCATCAACAAAAATGAAAAAATTAGTAGTTGACCTTGTGTTGTACCAGTAGTTGACCAGATGGAAGAAGGACAACAAAATAGGTAAATTTATTTTAAAGGTAAAAATAAACCAACCAATACAACCCAAATCACTAGCGCTTTAAGGACAAATTAAAAATTTCTAGCACTCACAGCGTTTAACCCACTCCACCTAATAATTAAATGTAAAAAAATTATGTGTCAAAAGTTGACCATAGCTTGTGTCAGTAATTGACCGTGCGATCAACTACTGAAACAAGACGCTCTATGAACAAAATAGTCAGAGACAAGCTCTTCCCTACACCTAGGAACCAGGAAAATGTGTATAAAAAAGTAAATTATGAAAGAGTCCATTTATGTAGTAATTGACCACCACGGTCAAACTCTAGAGCAATCGTGAATTGTGGATTTAGTAGTTGACCACCTTCACAATATGGCCAGAGCAACGTTATGACATCAGAAACCCATGATTTATTGCAGATAAAACATTATAAGAATAAATCCAATCAACTACTTACCCAATATCCTTCGTTAAAGGCGTTTTCCTTTAATAACACCACACAGCTGTTCTTAGGCAAAATGCTACCAAATTCACGTCAGACCACCAGACCACTGACACTTCTGTAAACAAACGGTAGCCATTCTTACCCACAATGCACTGCACATTTAGTGCTTCTAACCATGGCCAAAGAGACCAGCACCAGTCAAAATATTCTTTGTTCTAGAAGCTATTGTCAGTTGGGACCTTGTTAATAGCTGTTAAATGTCAAAATGGTCAACTACTAGTGCACGGTCAACTACTGATGCCTTTACCTTAGTATGACGTTTTCGTATACAATGATATATAACTTGCATTAGTTATTTGAATTTTAATTATTATAATTGAATTGAACAAAATTGATATACGCGGGTTGTGAAAGTGACTGATTGCGAATCAGAAAGCCAAACAATTTCGAACAAAATGGCCGATCCAATATGGCGGACATAAATGGTAAAAAGGTGTCAGATCTTGAAGAAAATTGATATACGCGGGTTGTGAAAGTGACTGATTACGAATCAGAAAGCCAAACAATTTTGAACAAAATGGCCGATCCAATATGGCGGACATAGATGGAAAAAGGTGTCAGATCTTGACAAAAATTGGTATACGCAGGTTTTTAGGGTCACTGATCACGAATCCGACAGACAAATTATGGTACACAAAACGTATCCTGTTAAATGGATGAGATATAATATAAAATATAATAATCATAATAAAATAAACGTGAGCCGTGCCTTCTACGGAATTAATATTTTTATTTTCAAAATACATTATTCTCGAAATCGTGTAATCGAATTAAATTTTTAGTCGAATGGAACATCGGATTCGGAGTCGCCGTCGCCGTCGTCGATGTCGGAACCATCTACCGAGCTTGTATCGTCCACAAGACCCGATTCGATGTTATTTGTGACGAAACCTTGATGTGCTGCAGCATTGATAGTTGGAGCGAGCAGCATCGCGACAGCTTCCGGCGACAAACTTTTTAGTGGTTTCTTCGGTAGTTGCCGGATGCTAGATATGTACGGGTCTGAAGAAATTAGCAGCCGGTGGAAAACATCTTGCATTGTTTTTATCCTGGAAGTTTTTCGCGAGAAGTTTTCTCGGTATCGTTTAATATCTTTATTTCGAGCTTCCTGAGCGTCTTCGGATAATTCGCCGATTGGTAAAAGTGCATGAGCTATTATCAGTGAACCGTGAATTAATAGCTTGTGTACCGAAGTAGGCATGTGGTACCAAGGGTATAATGCAACGATAGTTCTTGCCGTTTCAATAGTATACTGCTCAAATAGTTCACAATTTATCTTGTGGCCACACGAGATAACTTGTAGGATAACGTAGAAACGGTTAATTACTTTTTCGTTGACCCCGGTTATCAAAGCAGAAACCTTCCAATTCTCAAAAAATCGCCGAGCTGTGTTGCCATCATTGCTGCTGCCGTATCCAGGCTTCGGACGATCAATGCTTAGACCCAATTCGCTCTTGAATTCGCGTTGAATCCTCTTCTTGGTTTCTTCGGTAATTTTTTTTTCTTCGGAACTTCGTGCTTGCCATTTTTTAATGCCGAGTTTGTACGACAAATGTATGCAATACTCGAAGCACCGTATCCACACATGCAGTGTCGACAACCCGAACTTCAAATTCGTTTCAACGACCTCCTTTTGCAACATAACGTCGATGGCATTAAAATCTTTGCTGGTTGCTCCACACAAATAGCACCGTTGAGCAGATTTCGTCGATGACACAGCATTGCAAACTTTACCATCTATCATGGTGAACGCCAACTTGTACGTTATGGAGATATCTTTTCCACTTACTACAGTTTGGAGTGGACTAAGCGACTTTATTTGTGCTTCGACAATTCCAACTTCATTTAGTGTGAACTCTGTATCTTCGTGCAGAAACTGTAGTCTAAGCGGCCTACAAAATCGCGGAGACGAGGGCCTAGGGTTCTTCCAAACCATGATTTCTGCTTTTGTTTGTTGATCAATGCAAATGAGTTGTAATGGCACAACCGAAGTAAAAAACACATGCGCATCTGATTTGCTATCATCAGTAAAAGTCTGCTTATATTCACTTTGCCCAGAGCTTCCACCGCAACCCCATTTGCAAATTAAATCCATATTACGAGCATTACCGTTAGTCAAGGTTTCAACGACTTCTGTTTGGACGAGTAAAATACGTTTAACTGTATGATCTAATAATGCCTGCAATTCGACTTCTGCACTCGTCTCTGTAATGGTAATTGCGTCAGACCGAGGATAACAACGCTTTTTTGCTTCCACCACTTTTTCGTAAGACGGATATAGACGACAGTTATGTGCCAACGATATTTTTCTCATCGTTAGGTAAGCTCCCTTTGACAATTTACATTCGATCAAAGCGGAAAGTGCAGCCTCTTCCGATAAAGAGGTTTCACCCGTTACTGCATAAGCTTTTCGATACTTAGAAGCTCTTAAAGGACTCGTCATTGTTACGTCCTTAACAACTTTCGAAGCGTCTAATTGTCCCGAAGCGCGAAGGCTCATTTGAGTAGCGTATGCTAATTCTTCCGGGGTTGAGGATTTACGAATATCTTCGGTCTTCTTTCGTTTTGACCTTTCACTTGCCGATGTAAACTCAAGGGACGGGCGGCCTCTTTTACTACCTGGGTCTTTCTCAACAGTGTCTGTAGGTACGGCAAAATATACCTGCCCGCTAAGCCATTTACCGTTTTTCTTGAAAAAAATGTCCGATGTTCTATTAGCTTCTTGCCACCTGGTTCTTATTTTATTAAACAGCATTGAAAAGGCGGTTCTCGAGTCCTCAGGCACCACAACTTTACGTCCACTTTTCTCGGAAATTTTAGTTTCCACGAAATTCAATAACGTAGCGAAATTATCGTTCAAATTATCCTTTATAATAAGATATAATTCTTTCCTCGTCAAATGTACTCCTTCGTAATGGGACCCTGTAATAAAGACATAAAATTGTATAGAATTTGTGTTGAAGGATCAGATCAAAATTTTAATGAATTTTAATTATTGTAACAAATAAGTAGCCGCAATAATTATTCGTATTTTTTTTTGAAAAGTACATAAAAAACAACAGTTATGAAAAAAAAATTGAATTTAGACTATTATGAAAGAAGTTATGAGCAAAAAAACATAAACAAATATTTTTTGAACGGGTGACCAAAAACATCTCAAAATGTACCAGAAGCCGATTTTTGATGAGTACATGAAAATATGACAAAATCAAGGGAAAAAAAATTGAACTGTCCGATTTGGCGTGGAATGCCCCATATATACCTATATATCAGGGGTACAAATTGAAAATGCGGGTTTGATAACAGATGGCGTTACTAACGCTATACGCATCAGGCAGTACTGTGACTATGTTCATGTCAAAGCTACGTCTTATAGCTTTAATTTTCAGTATGTGTCAATTTGTCGCAGTGTCAAATTCATAGTTTTTTTGAGCTCTCAATATGTCGAGTTTCGTGCCAACAAAACAGCATTTGCGGGAAGTTTTAATTTACTTCTTTAATTTGAAGAAAAGTGCTGCTGATGCACATCGATTGGTCTCCGAGGCTTATCCGAGTCATGTTCCATCGGTTTCAACGTGCGAGAGATGGTTTGTGCGGTTTAGAAGTGGTGATTTTGACGTTGAGGACAAAGAGCGGCCGGGCCAAGTGAAAAAGTTTGAGAATGCTGAATTGGAGGCAATACTCAATGAAGACTCGTGTCAAACTCAACAAGAGCTCGCAGATTCATTGGGAGTGACACAACAAGCCATTTCCCATCGTATAAAAGCCCTCGGAATGATCCAAAAGCAAGGACATTGGGTGCCGTATGAGCTGAAGCCGAGAGACGTCGAGCGCCGTTTTTTTGCATGCGAACTGCTGCTCGAACGGCAAAAATGGAAGGGTTTTTTGCATCGCATTGTCACTGGTGATGAAAAGTGGATCCATTACGATAACCCGAAGCGCAAAAAATCATATGGTTACCCCGGCCATGCATCATCATCGACGGCCAAACCAAATATTCACGGCGCCAAGCTCATGCTCTGTATTTGGTGGGACCAGCTGGGTGTGGTGTATTATGAGCTATTGAAATCGAACGAAACCATCACAGGAGCACTATACCGAACTCAATTGATGCGTTTGAGCCGCGCACTCAAAGAAAAACGGCCACAATACGAGCAAAGACACGACAAAGTAATTTTGCAACATGACAACGCTCGGCCACATGTTGCAGCGCCGGTCAAAACATACCTACAAACGCTGAAATGGGAAGTCTTACCCCACCCGCCGTATAGCCCAGATATTGCTCCTTCCGATTACCACCTTTTCCGATCGATGACACATGGCCTAGCTGACCAGCGCTTCCATTCTTACGAAGAAGCCCAAAAATGGGTCGATGACTGGATAGCAGCCAAGCCGGCCGAATTTTTTCGCGACGGTATCCGTAAATTGCCAGAAAGATGGGAAAAAGTTGTGGCTAGCGATGGACAATACTTTGAATAATTCATTTGTTACCATTTTTTCAGAATAAACGTTCAAAAATAGAAAAAAATCCCGCATTTTCAATTTGTACTCCTGATATATAATAAAAATGTATCAAATATAAATAAAATGTGACGATTCAAATTAATTACTTTAGTATATACTTACATATATATGTATTGTTGTATGTCTACAAAAATAGATATATAAATGATTTACTTGAATTTGTATTTTGTATATATATATGTATATATATATATATTATATATGGTATATGTATGGATATAGTCCTATTGCTCAAGTAGCAGCTGGTCAATGGCCCCATGGCATGGCGTATGGCGCCGCGCGCGCGTGCACGGTCGGCAACCGCCTGTTTTACGTTGCCAAAAACCATAACAGACAAAGTTAGGCAGCTCTAGGCAGCTAATTCCTGTTAATTTCGCAAGCTTATATAATAAACTAAAGGCCTAGACATTGGCTGTCAGAATATGGCAGAAAGTATAACTTTTCGGATAGTTGAAAATATAAGTTTACAAAATTCTTTCATTTTATTTATGCAGTAGTTTATACTACACTTCACTAATTTACATATTTATTTTAAACTCAACCAACGTAAAAATATCTTCTACATACCTCCAGAAGTCGTATCCATGTCTCCGGATTGATTTAAAACACTTCACTTTAAAGTTATCGATTTTATAAGTCACGGTAGTTTTCGCTCCTTCAGCGCGCGATGCGAACACTCGTCTCGAAGGCTAACTTCCAACTGACGCAGCGACGAAGGTATACGGTGAAAAAGGTTCCCCTTTTACAATTTAACGCAGCCATTAGTCCTCTACCTGACTGCCTGCTCAAATATCCCGATTGTAAAAATTTTTTTCTGACTTTTCTGCCACGATTTCGGGCTCTGCGTCTACTGTGCGCTGGCGCGCAAGCACGACACAGCAGGAGATGAAACCGATTTATGAAGATGCAATGATGAGTAGACCGAAACAATTCACAGCTGATGTATCGTCAGATGTTCACTTAATTTTAGCTATTCTTTGAAACTAGTTAAACACGATTAGAGACCCGAAAACTGCAGAGCTGAGCACATAAGCAGTACGAGGTGGGACGTACCGAACCGACCGATTTTTGCAAAAAGATAGCTACCGTTTTTAAACCAGCAATTGCCTCCGATTCCGTCATAGAGCGCGTGCGCGCGGTATGGTATCCATGTAGTTTTACGCTCCCATGAGGTGCTGGCACCAATCCAGACTGGAGCAATCCAGTCATAGACAGCAGAACACTAGAGAATTCTCAAACAGATATATACCGAAGGAGATTTAAGCGTGGGATGTTTGTTATTTTTATTCCAGTATCTTGTAGAGCATCCAGGTACCTAACGGGACATTGCTATAATTGAGATTACATTTTAATATCCAGGACATTACTCGGGAGTATATTTCTTTGATTATCTCGTACTCGCATACTTTCAATTATTCACGCATTGGAAAATTGATAAATTATATGTAAATATTATATTTCTAACCACAGCAACACGAAACAACTTTGCAGATTGTATACATGTCCGTATATTCTACCGAGTTAGGTCTCCTTACTACTACTCATAAAGTAATGTCTTAATTATATTACTACTGGGTTCAAAAAGTAAGGTAAATTTTTTTTTTAAATTAAAATTTTTTATTTATTCTTCCAAATCGATTTCGTCCCCCTCAAAATAATCCCCCCTAGCTACAATACACTTATGCCAACGTTTTTCCCAATCTTTGAAGCATGCTAAAAAGTCATCCTCAGGTATAGCCTTCAATGCGCGTAGCGATTCACGTTTGCTCTCTTCAATCGACTCAAAACGATTTCCCGGAGTGGTCTCTTGAGCTTTGGGAACAGCCAGAAGTCACACGGTGCTAAATCAGGCGAATACGGTGGTTGTGGAGCGACATAAGTGGAGTTTTTGGCGAAAAACTCATGAAGAACCAGTGCTGTGTGCGACGGTGCAAACGACGCATAACACTTGAATAATATTCCTTGTTGACAGTTTGGCCAGTGGGAAGGAATTCGTAATGCACCACACCACGATAATCGAAGAAAACTGTCAACATGACCTTGATTTTTGAGCGACTTTGGCATGGATTTTTCGGTCTCGGTTCACCTTTGGCACGATATTCGCTCGATTGATCGGTTGTTTCCGGATCATAGGCATAAATCCAAGTCTCATCGCCCGTAATAATTTGTTTGTAGACGTCCTGATAGTCAGAAATCATTGATTCACATGCTTGAACGCGACGCTCTTTTTCGAAAAAATTGTGAAATTTTGGCACCAAACGCGATTTGACTCTTCTGAGGCACAAATGATCCTTCAAAATTGCTTGCACTGATCCAATTGATATTGCAAGCATGTCGGCAAGGTCTCGAATTGTTAATCGACGATTTTCGAGCACCAATTCCTTGACTTTCTTGATGTGTTGCTCATCAATTGACGTTGATGGTCGTCCAGAGCGTTCCAAATCATCAACACGTTCTCTGCCTTCTTTGAAGTCTTTGTACCACTTGTAAACATTTTCCTGTGACATAGTCTCGTCACCGAAGGCCTTTTGTAACATTCGATACGTTTCAGCGGCGGAAATTTCATTCCGCAAGCAAAATTGAATAGCACTTCTTTGCTCAACAAAATTCGACATCGTAAAAATCGCCAAATTCACTTTTCTTTGTTCACAAAACCAAGCGTAAACTAAAAACTAATGATGATATTGACATGTAATTTGTCACAGATGTCACTAACAGTCCTACCAACTTGAAAAAAAAATTCATTTGTCCGATTCGGTTAACGCGGGAAATTTAAATTAAAAATTCACCTTACTTTTTGAACACAGTAGTATATTGTAACGGAGCGCCATTACGGCGATCCGCTACTATAATAAAACCTTAATATCACCCACACATCCAGCCTACACCAAGAGACAAGCATCGGCGGGACTAGGACAACATAGCACAAAAGTAGGTACACACGGTCAACCGCAAGTACCCACCCTAAAACAGCATGGCGTCAGACACAGGCCCCACCTAAATAAAATAAGACTACTATTAAAACAAACACAGCTCGCAAGAAGCTCGCACGAGTAAGACGAGGGGCAGGCCAAAACAGCAGAACCACACACTACAGACCGGACCTCAGTGTAGTACGCCCCGCCCCACTAGGAAGCAGGCGGAACAACGCGTAACAACAAACGCCTTACCGTGCTAAGAAAGCATAGGCAGCTTCACCCTTTAAGCCAACCATACCACACCGACGCGATGCGCAGAGAACGCCACGATACGGCGAAATTACAGAAGAATTAGTGGAACTCTTGAGAATCCACAAATTTTCAAGAGTGAACGACAAGGGGAGTCCACATGAAACCTCACCACATACCCCCACTCAAGGATAAGTATTAATAACGAAATAAAGACATAAAACGAACCGGAATCTTACCAAAAACAATTAACAAATCAAGACTAAGGCAAGCCCTACCCGGATAAAACACTCAAAAGTAAGAACAACACAAAAATCTAGGAAAAACATCTAGAAAACACATTGTAAAATACCAAATTCACAATAGGTAAGCAATCCTAGCAAATTTCGAACCAGAAATTAGACAGAAGAAAACATACAAAGAATAAGTAAAACCACACATAACAACAATTAGTGAAAACATTAATCAAACGGTAAAAAACTCTTAGGAAAAGTTTTAATCTCCTGCGGGTGGAAATTTAACACAGACCAACAAAATTCAACCTCGCTAGAACCGCGGTTCAAACTCAGAAAAAGACAAAGCCCGGCTAAATATAGAAATAACGGTACACCGTTACATCACCCTGCACCTCCTTCACCTAGTGATTGAAGGGCGACAAACATCACGTGACATACCCAAAAACACCCCCTCGGGGTCTATCCACTAAACTATATAAACCACGACCGGACAAGTCTAGAGGATCTTGTTGAAAATCTGTTCTTCAAGACGAAGTGCTGCCCGACAGCCATCATAAATTCATTTTTAATTCAGAATGTAACGAAAACAGTGTTCTTTCGATCAATCGATTCCCCTGCATTGCGCTTGGCCGTCGTTTGACCGAACGAAACTATACCAATAAGAACTAACCGTCTGGGAAATATCATGGTAGTACACAGTATTCTTTTACTCAAATTGATTCCCTGGCATTGCGTCCTGGCCGTCAATTGAGTAAACGAATTAACTAGGATACTCTGCGAGGAAAGGGCTCCCCTGCATTGCGCCTTGGCCGCCCCCAATCGAGCGTTAGGGCACTCTGTCATTAACGTGTCCCCACGAATAGCGCCGTGGCTACATGTCTTTTGCAGAGTGAAGAAGTACGTGTGTCTCCAGGTTAAGGGAGTGGCATCCCGACTTGTTGCACCACGCGCAATCGACTCGTAGGGTGTACCTGCGTGGATGGGACCACGTCAGGGCCAGCACCAACTACCACCTGCTACGAACGGATACCTCGGCCAATCTCACTAATTAAAAAACCAAATTGTAAAGCCCTTAAAGGCGCAAGAAGGTGGCTTAATTAAGTATGACTAAAGGCTTCAGTATCCGGGGTACAGGAAGAGCTAGTTGGTCATAGCTGCGAACCCGGTGTCTTTTCCGAACAGCGAGCTATAGCTAGGGACCCAAACAATAACAAAGACGAGTAAAGATAGGTAGGTAAAATCACACACACACCACCTCACTACACGACACTCGCGTTCCTACTATAAGATCTCCGCGTGACCATTAGCAAGGCGGAGCCTCAAAAGAAAGATCTCTCGAACGGGCATTCCAAAACAATAACATCCCAAATAGCATAACACCAGCTAGACGTCCGATGATTAAAAACAAGGCGGACCGGTACATCTAACGAAGGTACCAAGGAACGCCCCGTATAAGGACAAAGCCCAGCAGCTAGGCCACACCTTGCAAACGCCGAAATATAGACATGCGACGTGCCAACGGCCAGCGAGATTCGGCCAACTATATCCCCAAGAAATTCGAGAAATACTCAAAATTAAAATTACACAATATTCGATCTCATCACTTCACGAATAATAGAATCTAAGCCCGAAAAGAACTGGGAATTTAATATTCCACTTACGTAGTATTAGAAAAATCGCGCGTCAGCGAATGCAATAACCCTTAAACAGATAAATTAAGTGTCAAGCTCCGTACAAGTGATACCTCATCATTTTACGAATAATAGCATCAACCCAAAATTAACTGGAAATTTATTATTCCATTTACGTAGTATTAGAAAAATCGCGCATTAGCAAACGCGACAACCCTTAAACAGGTAAATTAAGTGCCAAGCTCCGTATAAGTGATACCTCATCACTTTACGAATAATAGCATCAACCCAAAAGGAACTGGAAATTTATTATTTCATTTACGTAGTATTAGAAAAATCGCGCAAGTAGTATGTGTACACCTTTGCTCCATCCCACTTCTATCCCCACTCCGTCCCCCACCACGCGGCTACCCCCACCACCCCACTTTTCTACCGTCGCGCTACCCACTCTGCTTAACCAGTGTCGGTAACGTGGAGATGGTAAAGTGAGGTGGTGTGGGTACTCTGGTGAACAAGAAAGACTAAAGATAAGAGCAGGATGGAACAAAGGTGTACACATACTTGAAAAAAGGAAAAAAATTAGGTACTTACCTCTGTTGTTGTTGACGTCCACCTTCCTTCGACGGCGATTTTAAACTCCTGTCTCTCACTATCTCACTCACACAAACACACACACACACGCTCGCGCGCGCGTCGACACGTTCATAACCGAGCATCGTCTGCTTCAGGAAGCTCGGGGTTCTCGAAGCCCTCGTCCACGACGCCGCCATCGTACCCGATGTCTATTTCGGCACTGAGGACTCCGAAAACCCGCTAGCCTCGTAACGAGGATACATTGCGAAAAATACGTTTTTGACTGCGCGATAACGAATTTAAAGACAGACTGAATGGTCAGGATGCTGCTGGTTGTAATCATAACTAAGGTGTCCAGCGCTCTGAATGCAGCGACAGCGGTTTTGCACGTGCGTAACGCTTTGCGCTGTGCTCCTCGCAAAGCGCTTGCTCTGCAGTAAAAGGCGCAGAATATGATACCGTACCGCGAGGGACCTCGATTATAAAATAAGAGGCACAGTAAGACAATGTATTTGTTTTTAATTGATCAATATTTTATTTAAATCACTTTACACATATTTACCGTCGTATGCAACATCCCTGCAAACACGGTAATCTTCGCTCGGAGACTTCTCCGCCATTAAATTTATTTTTATCACTGTCTGATCGTCGAGAGGCAAAAGCATAGTAATATTCACGCACTCATCTGTCGTTTTTCATTACATTATCGCTAAAGAGATTATTAAATCGCGACATGGTGAAGCCGCACGACATAAGATGTAGGAATACGCAAGTTAGCGTATGCTTGTTTACAGCTCATATCGCCCTCGTACCATTCGAGACCGTGAAAATATTTCGAGAGAAAATTATTCTGGCTTCTTGAATGCTGTGGTAATTCGGCAAAGTGACACGGCGATGCGACGATCCAATGAGCAGAGTACGGTCTATCCACTGCTACTACGGCAATTTCTTTCGGAATAAATTCCGAGTCCTTACCACGCATTCCCTGTATATCCACGACGATATCCATTTTCACGTCTTATCCGTACAGATGCTCGAGTTCGACTGATTAGTTACTCACAGACTCGCTTCTACGTCTCTTAACACGAAATAGTTTTATGCCGACATCAGCACATTTTTCGCTTATCCGGTAAAATCCACCATTACTTGCCGTGACGCATCAATTTTAAGGACATTAACATATTCCACGTAGACTACACAATTTATCGTTGAAGCAAGCGCATCCTCAAATCGTACCTCTATTCTCACACTAACGTGCTTTATTAAATTTCAATGTGTATTGCTGTTCGCCGAAAGATCGGGTGTCAATTATCGCGATCGATCGAATTACCGTCGTTCAAGAAATGTATTCCAGTTCCCGAAAACAACGTTTGAAAAGCATCCAAATATAAATGAGTTTTCGTGAAATCAGGTTGTAACTGTTTCGAAGGTATTTGAGCACCATATACATACAACGAGAGATAATTTATCTTGTAATTTTGGAAATTGAATGGATTCATAATTAAGTCGCCGTTAAACTTCTTGTTATCGACAAAACCGATAATTATACGCTTCGGCAATTGACCTAACACGATATTATCGATAGTCTCTCCATGAACACCAGAGTGTATTGAAACGGCTTTTACCTCGACTCTCGTAAGAGGATATTTAGCCGTAGATTTTGCCAGAGTTCTAGCATGCGAGAGCAGCACACCAGGAGCTATTTTTGTTCTACGAAGGAGAAGCGATGCCTCGAGATTCTTTAAGCCGCATTGACCATTCTTTGTATCCCCCACAAGACAAAATGAATCTCTAGACCGCACCAACCGTAGTAGAAGGGGCCCGTTATAGAAAGACAGGGCGTGGCCGTCTGGCGCTAGGGGCGTGTCTAGACAAGCCCCGCCCCCTCCCCCACTACTACCCCTCCCCTGCTGCTTCCTCATTGGTTGTTCCAGGGGGCGTGTCTACCCCCACTCCCTTACCCCCCGTTCCTGATTGGTCCCCACAGCCCCCACCACCCCCCACCACCCCTGCCCCCATCCCTGATTGGTCCCCACCAGTCCCCACCCCCAGTCCACCTATCCTGGTGTTCTGATTGGTGCAGCGTCGCAGCGCCATCTGCCGGATTTTTACTCGTACTTAATTGCCGATGCGCCATCTAGTGTCGGTAAATGTGTTACCGAGTGATGGTAAAGAAGATTGGATGTCGGCAGTCGGTCAGGCAGAAAATTACCGATACGTCATCTACTGTCGGTGATCGTGTTACCGACTGGCGATAAAGAAGATTGAATGTTGACAGTCGGTCTAGCAGAAAATGTATCGGTGATCGGTAAAGCGGATCGGTTGTCAACTGTCGGTATGTAGTCGGCCATCGCTACAGCTGATTTGGGACTTACGGAAGATAAGAAGATTGGATCTCGCGGTAAATAATATTCTGCACCCCACCATCAACCGGTTTCCCCACCCAGTCGTCGATAACCGAGACCCCTTCACGTAGCTTTTTTTAAAAATTTTTGTTAATTAAAAAATTTAATAATTTAAACGACTATTTACAATAACGGTAAATGAAAATACTCGTTATTTTTAGTTTCATAAAAAACTGTTTTATTTTACCATTCTCGTCCAACAAACATGTATTGTTCATCCGTAATTTTCAATGGCATCCGTGGCAGTCACGGCGAGCTGGTGGTCGACCGTCAATTTGTGTTTTTGTACCCGGTTTGATGAGATGTTGATAGCACGGCATGTACGACGAGACCTCACGGTCAACCTTCAGATGTTCCGGTAGTTTGTCATACAGAATTTCTATTTTTTCGCCCCAATGTTTCAGCAGCAGTGGTTTCGGTATGTACGCGAGCTCAGCTTTGGTGAAGTCTCGGGGATCCTTGCAGCAGTCGATCACGAGTATACTGTCAATAGCATCCATTGTGGTTGGAAAGAGAGGCAAAGATACTTTTACAACGACGTTTCCTTTTCAACTAAGTTTTTTCACAGCTGTTACCATTAGATATATACATCACGCGTCAATGGCCAGCATAGTTAAATATGAAAATGTGTATGGTGGGAGTACTTTCGAATAATAAGACAGGAAATTCAAAAGTTTCGAATTTATTCATAGTAATTCACAAGTAGCATCCAAATCGATCTGTACAAGTTTGTATACATGTGTTTTTATTACAACCGTAGCCCTTAATATTATTGTGTTTTACATTTTTCACACGTTTCTTTCTGCGATTTAAATATTTTACGCGTTTGTAGTATTGTGCAGCTATGCGATCGTTCTTCACTCTGTCAGTCGTAAAATTCTTATGAAAATTATCCAGAGTATAACCACGAGCCATAAAATCAAGAAACATAATACAGTATTCACCGCATACTTTAGACTTGAGTGATTGAAGGGGCTGCGTGTTCCACTCGTGGCTTCGACAGTTTCTGCGTAGACGGTTATGGTGTTGGTTAATGAGTGGGGGCAATCCATAACTATCGAAAAAGATTCCATGTCCATTGTTATCAACGTAAGTGGCAACCCAGTGTCGCCCAGGTAGATTATGCTCGTCTGTGTTTAGAACCAATGCTGCGGGTCTAGACCAGCGACTCGGGATGCGATCGGCCGGAAATACTCCTTTCGTCTGAGCAGATATTCGTTGTAGAGCGTCTAATATCTGTAGGCTGTTCATGCTGTTTACACAACTGGTGGTGACGCTTAGAGTGTGATTGACGCTGTCTCTGCTGATGATAATGATTGTTGCGCGTTGGTGGTTGCTCTGGCAGGTGTTTGTTACGTGGGGGCGGTGATGGTTGTTTAGCACTCGGTGAGATTACTTGTTTTTCTCTGTTGCGGAAAAGTACAGTTATTTCATCGTTAGCCGGTGCAGTTCCTCCTTGCAGCGCCGACTCATCACTGTTGCACGATAGTGTAATATCGTTGAATATATACTCTACGCTTTGTGATATATCTCGAGTATTTTCCTCATTTGATGTCTCGTTGTTCGGTTGGCTTTGTTGATTTTTAATAGGTGTTGTTTTATCGACAGGTTGTGAATAAATGTGACTAACCGCGTCGAGCTCTTTAAACAGGAGCCACGAACGTATTTTTGCCACGTTATTTAGAGCACATTTTACATCGTCTTCTTTCGAAATACCATGATGAATACAGTAAACATTGTTGATTGGCATATTTTTTAACGATGGACCCTCGTATTCTTCCAGATTGATGATTTCGCGCCCCAGAACGTCACGTAAAAGCTCGGCTTTTTGCAAACCTCTTGTGTAAATACGCAAGGCATAACGACACAGTAAGCGTAGATTGGTGTAGATTTTTTTCAACGGTGTATCACCGTCAAGCCATTCCAATCCATGATGAAAACACGTTAGTTTATTGTTGCTCGCGCGTATACTCCTTGGTAGTTCACCAAAGTCATATGGTGGTTCGACAAGCCAATGACCATAATGTTCTTCCTGAAGAGTCGTCACAGCAATCTCCTTTGGTAGAAAACGGTTGTTTGCATCGTAGAGCGCTTGAATATCCACTATAACGTCCATTATGAGGGTTTGATGTAGACTGATACCAGGTGTGGTTGCGTAGACGAGTTTAAATATTACAGCGTCGTGTGTGGCGCCCCCCCTCACGCACTAAAATCTGTAATGACCTGACGTGTGGAATCTATCTCTATTACATTATCATACTCGGCGTATACCACACAATTTAATGTAGATGTCAGAGCCGTTGCAAAGCGTACTTCGATCCTTACACTACCGTGTCTTACGAGATTCCAGTGACCGAAGCAACTTGCTGATAAGTCCGGTGTCAAATCAAAGACATACAGACAGTAGCCTTTGGGATAGTCGCTCCTGGTAATATCTAGACCCTCATTCTGAAAGTGTATACCTGTACCGCTAAAGAGCGTGTGATAACTGTCTATCCACTTTTCGTTACCATCAAACACCGGTTGAAGAGGCTTGCTCGGTATTTGTTGACCATCGACATACAGAGAGAGGAAATTTATCGAATGATTATTAAAGTTAAACGGATTTAACGTTGTACTGCCATTGAATGCTCGATTATTCACAAAACCAAGAATTATTCGTTTAGGTAATTGGCCTAGAATAACGTTATCCAGAGTATCGCCAATGATACCGCTATGCATCGTAAAAGCTTTAACCTCAACCCTTGTTATAGGATACTTGGCGGTTGTTTTTGCAAGCATTTTGGCGTGAGCTATCAGCACGCCTGGTGCGATTTTTGCTCGACGGACGAGTAATGTAGCCTCGGTGATATGTAGTTTATGTGTCACACCGGCCGTAGGAGTCTCCATAAGACAAAAATCGTCTTTTGAGCGTACAAGCCGTAACCGTACTTCCACACCGTTCAGCAGAAATTTATCCTGATTAAAAACATCGCAATGCAAATGTCCAATCATATCTAAAGTCCGACCATTCTTTATGTACTTTTCACGATTATTCAGACCGATATTAGGGCTATTCGATGCACCTGGTAGACTGTCAAACGTACCGGGCGTGTCAGCGTACCATAGCGCGGTCGTTAAGTGAGAATTTTTAGCAGCCGGTCCATAATTGAGTAACGTCTCAATATATGCTCTGTAGGGGTATGCATTGTTTGGCGGTGCCACGAGTTTCTGGTTAAAATATACATCCACCTGATTGAAAAGGCTATGCAGAAAGTTATTAACAGGTGCTACGTTGTACTGTGATTCAGCTGTTGGAATAACCCTAACATTTACAATAATCATTGTATGAGCTAGGTCCAGGTATTCTTCACCGTGGCCAGGTATGACAAATTCCAGGGGCCCGTCGTCCGTCAGGGACGACACAGGCTTGTAGTGTATCCATTGTGATGCTTCTATAGCCGTCTGCGTTGGAGGTATGGTGAATAAGTCGAGCTCCGACTTCATACACTCGGAGGAGTGTGAGTGTAAGAACGACATTGTTAAACACCTCCAAAAATATCGTTGGTCTTTGCTCGTTTGCGTCTACTACTTTCGATACCTCGTCTCTTTCTCTTTGTTATCCTTTTCTTTTTATTCTTTGCGACACCACGATGTTTCCCTGCTGCAATGCGTCTACGTCGTGCAGACTTTTTCTTCTTCTTCTTCTTCTTTATTCCCAACGATTTTTTCGAAATACCAGTACGCCTTTTCCTCGTCCTCTTAGGCACGCGTCCCGATAACGACTGTATCATGCGAGCGGTACTCACAGCATTATATCCTGAACCATTCATGAGAAGAGAGATTTTTTCATTGGCTTTTCGTTGTAAATTATCTCCAGATTCGGCTGCGCGTCGACGCAATGACTCCTTGAATGGCATTTTGCGACCGCTCACATCCTCGATAACGTGTAAACCCGTGCGAATGGCTTCTTTCCCTATAGCTTTAGCACCTCTGGTCAACAGTGGTAAAACACTCCGAAATAGACCACCGAGAAAACTACCGATCCCGTGACCGCGTTGATGTGGGGAACCCGCAAACACGTTACCTATATAACCACCTCCGCCACCTATTTGATTCTCATAATACGTCGTATAATGAGCACACATATTGTCTAATTGAGTCGCTTGAAATGAAGTGTGAGTGTTAACGTTCCATACTCGAATGCAATAGGATTACCCAGATGATCTCTTATATCCACCTCGATCGTTCTGAAGCAATTGTTGAGTAAACCTATGTAATTTGACGATGAGAAACATTTTACTTGCGTTGTACCATACGTGTAGTTTTTTGTATTTAAATTTACAATCCTGAGTAGTGCTGTCTGTGTATCACCTACTGTATACGGTACACAAATATCGCTGTAGACAAAAAGCTGATCGGGCAGAGCCCTATTTATACACGCTGGTACTCGTCCTACGCGTGGAACACCTCGCATAAGCTGCAGGTAAAGACCCCCTGGGGTTTCTCGGTCAAGCAGCAGTTCTTCGTGTTTCTCAAAGCCCAATATACGTGCTATTTTACCACTCATTCGTAATACTCCAGGGTAGCCTAGAGGTTCAGGACACGACTCTGTTACCTCAGACTCGAGGGCAACGTACCCTTTAGCCTTTTCAACATTTACAATTTTTATGCCTGCTTCTCGTAGCCCCGTTAAATCATTGATATTCGCCACAATTTCTTCGTGATTTTTGTACAAACCTCGAGGTATTCGGTTTGTAGTAACTTCTTTATTCTCACAAGCCATCCAACCGATTATCGTATCTGCTTCTTGTAAATGCGTCATTGTACAGGGTATATGAATTTCCGATAAGCCCACAACCCAGCGACCCTTTAACGATATTTCACGAGGCAATTGAGTTATAAAATGTGTTGTTGTATTTTCGGGAAAATACTTCATACTGCTGTTGCTCGGTAGAACAAGAAAAAAATTATCCTCGTCATGCATCGTTTGGACAAAATTTCGTTTATTCGAGACCGTGAACGCTTGACGCTGGTATCCACGAGTTAAATTTCGCCGGATATCCCACCCAACTTACGAAAATTTGTTTTTTCGCACCGTGTCCTTTTGTCCGTAAAACTTGATCAATCTTGAATTCTTTATTCTTCTCCATACGCTTCTCATGAACGCTCGTTAATTCTTCGGGGTAAAAGAAACCATCGATCGTTTCGTCTTCGAGATCGCACAACGCATACACATACAGGCCCTGTCTATGTAAAACTTTTTTGATACGAAAAATTTCTTCACTCCAATTTTTCTCGTAACCTTTTTCGAAGGTGCCTTTAGTTCTACTGATTCGAACGTAATCACCGGGTTTGTATTTATACGTTGTGAAACGTCTCTTTTCACGTCGCTTTATCGCGCTAATTGTCATATTGCGCACCGCTGTATCGGCATTATATAGCGTTACGGCGGCCGGTTGCATTTTAATGCTCGAGTGTACAGCATGATTGTACGCATAAACCAATTGTTGTAGTATATCGATGTAACGATGAGTATTACGATGTGTGAAGTAGCGCCACATCCGTTCCTTGAGAGTGCGATTAAAACGCTCGACAATCGAGGCTTTTACATCAGGATTACGAGCAACACGGAATTGTATGTTTTCATCTTTGAGAAAATTTTGAAGTTGACCACCGAGGAATTCTTTTCCACGGTCGGTTTGTAGTGAAACAGGTGTACGACCATCGTTACGCTCGAGAATACGTTTAAATGCCTTTGTTACTTCGCGCACAGTTTTGTCCTGCAAGGGTTCGACCCAGGCATATTTGCTGACAACGTCAATTACCATAAGCAGATAGGAGACGTTGTCGTTATAGCTACTCAATGAACGTAGATCCACGAGATCGGCCTCCCAGACATCGTCAATATTTGTAACATTGTAATACAGTCGTGGAAAGACACGGTGCACGGGTCTATGAATGGTATAACTATCCTGTTGAGTGAGCCAGTCATATACGGTGTCTGCTTTATTTTTGCTACTGATTAAACGTCGCGCACCAGCGTATCCAGCTGGATGCGAAGGATCGTAGTACACTTTTTCGAAAGTCATCTTTCACCGCTCGTTGTACAGCTTGTTCTAAATCTTTATCCACTTTTCAAATACTTTTATTACTTTTGTTTTCCGACGTTTTGAAGAAGTATTCCCAGGGTGTGTATCGTCGTTGTCGTCGTAGTCATCGTTGGAATTATCGCCAATCGCATCCACATTCATAGAATGCGAGTCGTTATGTTGCATCATCTGAACATCTTTTCTTGGCCGCTTAGTGCCTCTAGATACGCCTAAATCCCACAATCTACTGTTGCCTATAAATTCACGCGGAACGCTCTTTGTGCGTAGACTAACGATAAACTCGTGTCTACCTGTTGCTTTAAAGTTTTTTCTACCTCGTACTGCATCGTTTATAAGGTCGACAATATTAGAATTTGGAATGAGGATACTGTCTATTGTTACACATCCTTTTTTATCCCATCTTATGCTTTTTGATTCATCACTCGTGGGTTTGCGTAGAAACTTTAATAACGCAGTCGCTCGGCGTTTATACATATTTGGAACGCTATTAACGATGTCAGCATCGCTCGTGGCTTCTGCATTATCTATCTCAGACGATGTTTCGGGTAGTGCTGGTGAAAACAATGTATTTTTCGTACCAACGAGATATAGATAACGCTGCAGTACTTGTAAATACTCTTTCCATTTACTAGCGTCGTCTTTACCATACTTGTTTGATTTTAAAATTTTGTATAGCTCAGTGTCTAGTCTTGAAACAGGATCACCCTGGGTCTGTACTGTTTTCTCGTTTGCCGCTGGTGCATGATTATTCCCAGAACCGATCATAGGTATTTCCTCGTAACGACCGTCTGCATCACTATTTTCGTCCTTTACCTCGGACATTGGCACTAAAAACATTTTTTTCGCATGCTCCATTTACGAGCATGAATTTTTATCCTGAACACAGTATTGTTTTGTCAACCGTCACTACCACTGAACAATTTACTAAATAAAGTTGTGATTATGGGCGCCAGTAAAAGTGGTAAAAAAGCACCACCCCCTTTTTGAATTATAAAGCGTTTCTTCGCTCTCCAATTATATTTCCGTTGCCTACGAGCGACTGTACAAACACCACCACCACGTTGTTTTGTCACACATCCTGAGACAAGCTGTCGAAGTATATTTTTATATTTTTTTAAACGTTTTTTAACACTTGACTTGACACAAACAACTCCTTGTAAAATGTTTAACGCGCATTCACAGATACAATTGATTAGAGGCTTATCAGCATTACGCAATATTGATTTTCGCTGTTTTTTATTCGAATGACAAATAGCGTTAAGTAGGGCTATACAACGTTCATCGAATGGAATGTAATGTGTATTTTTCTTCTTCTTTTTCTTCGCGCTGGTGCTATCCCTCATTATTACAGTTTCACAGCAGATGTATTATGATGCGTGATGCGTACACGACTCATATCCATTAGCGACTGATGTGGTGTCTACTTGTGCTTCCAATTAAATACGTTGACGAGTGTTTTTCGGCATGTAGACCAGCATTCGTGGATCATCGGGAAATATCATTGTACGACATCGACAATAATCGGGTGTCGATTGTTTAAGATCCAAGAGTAGATAACCGTGTGGCTGTGCGGTAGCATCGTAATATGACTCGGTTAGAAATCGTGGATTCTCGGGGTATACTTGTCTCGCTAGATGTGTAATTTGTGCTCGATCACGTGGATTTTTAAATATCACCATATAATTGGCGTTTAATGATATATCACGTTGTCCGTGTCCCTGATGGAAAATATTTTGTGTGATAAAAATCACACTAATATTTTTATGATGGCTGCCTTTTGTGAAAAGGTCGACAATGGTATTATTTGAGGATTCGCGCATTAAATCATCGATAATAACCAATTTTTTCAAGTTATTGTCGCTCGAATAATCCTCCTGTTGCGGTGGACCCTCGTTAAATTCAATTTTTGGGGTTTTGGATTTTTTATTACTCCCGGTCTTAGTAATTAACGACGACGGTTGTTGTTGTTCACATGTGTTATTCAGAGCAGCGATATCAGAATCGAGAGTATCTCCATAATAAAATATAATACGGTCAAATTCAACGTTACTCATTGAATTGAGAAACTTTAGAAATTTTTTCACGAAAACTGTTTTCCCACATCCAGTGGGGCCACAAATAAGCGACGTCCACGGATGTTTCCAGCGTACATCCATTATTATTTTTACTTATAAAGCGTGACAAATCCACGATACTATTGATGATGATGATGATGATGATGACGGTGAATATCGTAGAGCAACGAGATGCAAAATCGTATACACCAAGTGCACAATAAGCGTGTTACTCAGCCGGGCGGCGGCGGCGGCGGCGGCGACGCGTACCCACACGTCGTTATTAGCTTATCAGACGTGTGCGCGGGCGCGGTTCAACTTATACAGATACACACTCGCCTGGTCATAAGCTTATGAGCGAGCGTGTGTCACCGCGGCACATGCGCACAATTTAGCTTTTTAAAGCGCATGTGTATTCAGAAGATTGTGTTTTTCGTTTAACACTATTTGACGTACATTTTTAAATAAATTTTTCAAAGCAACTATTAATGCTGATGATGCCGAGTAAAAAACACGTTTAAATACCATACATGTTTCTTTATTGTAGAGAGAGAGAGAGAGAGAGAGAGAGAGAGAGAGAGAGAGAGAGAGAGAGAGAGAGAGAGAGAGAGAGAGAGAGAGAGAGAGTATTATACATAAAAATATTAATAATTTCAATTTATACTGAGGCAAGACATGGGTGGGAAGGGTTATCGATGACGACCAGTCACGTGTGTATTAAAGAAAAGTAACGCAATAATTATCTTAACATCTACAACTGGTAAAATTAATTATTATCATTATAATTATGTGTTATCGCGTGAATTATGAAAAATTAATTCTTGCGTAACCGAGGGCAATCGTTCTCCGATCATTCTTCTTCAAACGGTTTTGAAGCCACCAGAGAAATGTCTGTGATTAATTTTTTCACCTCCTGTGTTATAAACGGTACACAAAATATCTGCAACTCGAGGAACAATATATCGAAATGTTCAAGGAATGAGGGATCCACTCGATGACGTACAGCTTCACACAGATTAGAGCTATTCTGTGTTAAAAGAGTTTTAATACGCACTTGGTCCACATTCTCGATTAGTTCTTTAGCGGGAATATGTAGAACTAATTCAGCACACAGAACATCGATACAGTCTTTCACATAAACAACGTAGCGCTGGAGCCGTCTGAAGCGCTCATCGACACAAGGTGTTACGATGCATAGTCCGTCAAAAGATTTCTTTTGCATAACTATACTCGGTGAATAGATGTTTTTCTTCTTCTTCTGTGGTGGTGGTGCTTCCAGCTGTGTATTTTCATCGTTAGGGTTGACGTCCACGGCGATCACATTGTCCTTGGCTTGGTCGAAAACAATGGATTTTGAGCCAAACGAGGACGCAAAGTGAATCTCACAGTCATCGATGTTGAGTGTTTTACGGATGCGTTGATCAGCTTTCCAGCCATAATTCGTACAGCCCCCGAAATATGATGCTATCTCGGTCAAGGCATCTTGTAGTTTACACCACTTTGTAGATTCAAAGGTAATACCACCAGACGAGTTATTATGCTGCAGTTTAACGACCGGCGTAACGTCACCGCTTGCGCGTACCTGAAGACCCACAGTTATCCTCTTTGTTTCCGAGTAGTTCAAATTGTATGTTGTAGCAAGCAGCAACGATGCTTCCAAATTTTCCATGGTTGATAGAAAAATACAACAGAGCGACACGGAAAAATGAATAAATAATGAGGGAAACGAAGCTACGATAACTGTATTTCGTAGCTTGTCACGGGATGGACTGCCATCCGATCCTCTTTACAAATGTTTTTATACTCTCTCTCTCTCTCTCTCTCTCTCTCTCTCTCTCTCTCTCTCTCTCTCTCTCTCTCTCTCTCTCTCTCTCTCTCTCTCTACAATAAAGAAACATGTATGGTATTTAAACGTGTTTTTTACTCGGCATCATCAGCATTAATAGTTGCTTTGAAAAATTTATTTAAAAATGTACGTCAAATAGTGTTAAACGAAAAACACAATCTTCTGAATACACATGCGCTTTAAAAAGCTAAATTGTGCGCATGTGCCGCGGTGACACACGCTCGCTCATAAGCTTATGACCAGGCGAGTGTGTATCTGTATAAGTTGAACCGCGCCCGCGCACACGTCTGATAAGCTAATAACGACGTGTGGGTACGCGTCGCCGCCGCCGCCGCCGCCGCCCGGCTGAGTAACACGCTTATTGTGCACTTGGTGTATACGATTTTGCATCTCGTTGCTCTACGATATTCACCGTCATCATCATCATCATCATCATCAATAGTATCGTGGATTTGTCACGCTTTATAAGTAAAAATAATAATGGATGTACGCTGGAAACATCCGTGGACGTCGCTTATTTGTGGCCCCACTGGATGTGGGAAAACAGTTTTCGTGAAAAAATTTCTAAAGTTTCTCAATTCAATGAGTAACGTTGAATTTGACCGTATTATATTTTATTATGGAGATACTCTCGATTCTGATATCGCTGCTCTGAATAACACATGTGAACAACAACAACCGTCGTCGTTAATTACTAAGACCGGGAGTAATAAAAAATCCAAAACCCCAAAAATTGAATTTAACGAGGGTCCACCGCAACAGGAGGATTATTCGAGCGACAATAACTTGAAAAAATTGGTTATTATCGATGATTTAATGCGCGAATCCTCAAATAATACCATTGTCGACCTTTTCACAAAAGGCAGCCATCATAAAAATATTAGTGTGATTTTTATCACACAAAATATTTTCCATCAGGGACACGGACAACGTGATATATCATTAAACGCCAATTATATGGTGATATTTAAAAATCCACGTGATCGAGCACAAATTACACATCTAGCGAGACAAGTATACCCCGAGAATCCACGATTTCTAACCGAGTCATATTACGATGCTACCGCACAGCCACACGGTTATCTACTCTTGGATCTTAAACAATCGACACCCGATTATTGTCGATGTCGTACAATGATATTTCCCGATGATCCACGAATGCTGGTCTACATGCCGAAAAACACTCGTCAACGTATTTAATTGGAAGCACAAGTAGACACCACATCAGTCGCTAATGGATATGAGTCGTGTACGCATCACGCATCATAATACATCTGCTGTGAAACTGTAATAATGAGGGATAGCACCAGCGCGAAGAAAAAGAAGAAGAAAAATACACATTACATTCCATTCGATGAACGTTGTATAGCCCTACTTAACGCTATTTGTCATTCGAATAAAAAACAGCGAAAATCAATATTGCGTAATGCTGATAAGCCTCTAATCAATTGTATCTGTGAATGCGCGTTAAACATTTTACAAGGAGTTGTTTGTGTCAAGTCAAGTGTTAAAAAACGTTTAAAAAAATATAAAAATATACTTCGACAGCTTGTCTCAGGATGTGTGACAAAACAACGTGGTGGTGGTGTTTGTACAGTCGCTCGTAGGCAACGGAAATATAATTGGAGAGCGAAGAAACGCTTTATAATTCAAAAAGGGGGTGGTGCTTTTTTACCACTTTTACTGGCGCCCATAATCACAACTTTATTTAGTAAATTGTTCAGTGGTAGTGACGGTTGACAAAACAATACTGTGTTCAGGATAAAAATTCATGCTCGTAAATGGAGCATGCGAAAAAAATGTTTTTAGTGCCAATGTCCGAGGTAAAGGACGAAAATAGTGATGCAGACGGTCGTTACGAGGAAATACCTATGATCGGTTCTGGGAATAATCATGCACCAGCGGCAAACGAGAAAACAGTACAGACCCAGGGTGATCCTGTTTCAAGACTAGACACTGAGCTATACAAAATTTTAAAATCAAACAAGTATGGTAAAGACGACGCTAGTAAATGGAAAGAGTATTTACAAGTACTGCAGCGTTATCTATATCTCGTTGGTACGAAAAATACATTGTTTTCACCAGCACTACCCGAAACATCGTCTGAGATAGATAATGCAGAAGCCACGAGCGATGCTGACATCGTTAATAGCGTTCCAAATATGTATAAACGCCGAGCGACTGCGTTATTAAAGTTTCTACGCAAACCCACGAGTGATGAATCAAAAAGCATAAGATGGGATAAAAAAGGATGTGTAACAATAGACAGTATCCTCATTCCAAATTCTAATATTGTCGACCTTATAAACGATGCAGTACGAGGTAGAAAAAACTTTAAAGCAACAGGTAGACACGAGTTTATCGTTAGTCTACGCACAAAGAGCGTTCCGCGTGAATTTATAGGCAACAGTAGATTGTGGGATTTAGGCGTATCTAGAGGCACTAAGCGGCCAAGAAAAGATGTTCAGATGATGCAACATAACGACTCGCATTCTATGAATGTGGATGCGATTGGCGATAATTCCAACGATGACTACGACGACAACGACGATACACACCCTGGGAATACTTCTTCAAAACGTCGGAAAACAAAAGTAATAAAAGTATTTGAAAAGTGGATAAAGATTTAGAACAAGCTGTACAACGAGCGGTGAAAGATGACTTTCGAAAAAGTGTACTACGATCCTTCGCATCCAGCTGGATACGCTGGTGCGCGACGTTTAATCAGTAGCAAAAATAAAGCAGACACCGTATATGACTGGCTCACTCAACAGGATAGTTATACCATTCATAGACCCGTGCACCGTGTCTTTCCACGACTGTATTACAATGTTACAAATATTGACGATGTCTGGGAGGCCGATCTCGTGGATCTACGTTCATTGAGTAGCTATAACGACAACGTCTCCTATCTGCTTATGGTAATTGACGTTGTCAGCAAATATGCCTGGGTCGAACCCTTGCAGGACAAAACTGTGCGCGAAGTAACAAAGGCATTTAAACGTATTCTCGAGCGTAACGATGGTCGTACACCTGTTTCACTACAAACCGACCGTGGAAAAGAATTCCTCGGTGGTCAACTTCAAAATTTTCTCAAAGATGAAAACATACAATTCCGTGTTGCTCGTAATCCTGATGTAAAAGCCTCGATTGTCGAGCGTTTTAATCGCACTCTCAAGGAACGGATGTGGCGCTACTTCACACATCGTAATACTCATCGTTACATCGATATACTACAACAATTGGTTTATGCGTACAATCATGCTGTACACTCGAGCATTAAAATGCAACCGGCCGCCGTAACGCTATATAATGCCGATACAGCGGTGCGCAATATGACAATTAGCGCGATAAAGCGACGTGAAAAGAGACGTTTCACAACGTATAAATACAAACCCGGTGATTACGTTCGAATCAGTAGAACTAAAGGCACCTTCGAAAAAGGTTACGAGAAAAATTGGAGTGAAGAAATTTTTCGTATCAAAAAAGTTTTACATAGACAGGGCCTGTATGTGTATGCGTTGTGCGATCTCGAAGACGAAACGATCGATGGTTTCTTTTACCCCGAAGAATTAACGAGCGTTCATGAGAAGCGTATGGAGAAGAATAAAGAATTCAAGATTGATCAAGTTTTACGGACAAAAGGACACGGTGCGAAAAAACAAATTTTCGTAAGTTGGGTGGGATATCCGGCGAAATTTAACTCGTGGATACCAGCGTCAAGCGTTCACGGTCTCGAATAAACGAAATTTTGTCCAAACGATGCATGACGAGGATAATTTTTTTCTTGTTCTACCGAGCAACAGCAGTATGAAGTATTTTCCCGAAAATACAACAACACATTTTATAACTCAATTGCCTCGTGAAATATCGTTAAAGGGTCGCTGGGTTGTGGGCTTATCGGAAATTCATATACCCTGTACAATGACGCATTTACAAGAAGCAGATACGATAATCGGTTGGATGGCTTGTGAGAATAAAGAAGTTACTACAAACCGAATACCTCGAGGTTTGTACAAAAATCACGAAGAAATTGTGGCGAATATCAATGATTTAACGGGGCTACGAGAAGCAGGCATAAAAATTGTAAATGTTGAAAAGGCTAAAGGGTACGTTGCCCTCGAGTCTGAGGTAACAGAGTCGTGTCCTGAACCTCTAGGCTACCCTGGAGTATTACGAATGAGTGGTAAAATAGCACGTATATTGGGCTTTGAGAAACACGAAGAACTGCTGCTTGACCGAGAAACCCCAGGGGGTCTTTACCTGCAGCTTATGCGAGGTGTTCCACGCGTAGGACGAGTACCAGCGTGTATAAATAGGGCTCTGCCCGATCAGCTTTTTGTCTACAGCGATATTTGTGTACCGTATACAGTAGGTGATACACAGACAGCACTACTCAGGATTGTAAATTTAAATACAAAAAACTACACGTATGGTACAACGCAAGTAAAATGTTTCTCATCGTCAAATTACATAGGTTTACTCAACAATTGCTTCAGAACGATCGAGGTGGATATAAGAGATCATCTGGGTAATCCTATTGCATTCGAGTATGGAACGTTAACACTCACACTTCATTTCAAGCGACTCAATTAGACAATATGTGTGCTCATTATACGACGTATTATGAGAATCAAATAGGTGGCGGAGGTGGTTATATAGGTAACGTGTTTGCGGGTTCCCCACATCAACGCGGTCACGGGATCGGTAGTTTTCTCGGTGGTCTATTTCGGAGTGTTTTACCACTGTTGACCAGAGGTGCTAAAGCTATAGGGAAAGAAGCCATTCGCACGGGTTTACACGTTATCGAGGATGTGAGCGGTCGCAAAATGCCATTCAAGGAGTCATTGCGTCGACGCGCAGCCGAATCTGGAGATAATTTACAACGAAAAGCCAATGAAAAAATCTCTCTTCTCATGAATGGTTCAGGATATAATGCTGTGAGTACCGCTCGCATGATACAGTCGTTATCGGGACGCGTGCCTAAGAGGACGAGGAAAAGGCGTACTGGTATTTCGAAAAAATCGTTGGGAATAAAGAAGAAGAAGAAGAAGAAAAAGTCTGCACGACGTAGACGCATTGCAGCAGGGAAACATCGTGGTGTCGCAAAGAATAAAAAGAAAAGGATAACAAAGAGAAAGAGACGAGGTATCGAAAGTAGTAGACGCAAACGAGCAAAGACCAACGATATTTTTGGAGGTGTTTAACAATGTCGTTCTTACACTCACACTCCTCCGAGTGTATGAAGTCGGAGCTCGACTTATTCACCATACCTCCAACGCAGACGGCTATAGAAGCATCACAATGGATACACTACAAGCCTGTGTCGTCCCTGACGGACGACGGGCCCCTGGAATTTGTCATACCTGGCCACGGTGAAGAATACCTGGACCTAGCTCATACAATGATTATTGTAAATGTTAGGGTTATTCCAACAGCTGAATCACAGTACAACGTAGCACCTGTTAATAACTTTCTGCATAGCCTTTTCAATCAGGTGGATGTATATTTTAACCAGAAACTCGTGGCACCGCCAAACAATGCATACCCCTACAGAGCATATATTGAGACGTTACTCAATTATGGACCGGCTGCTAAAAATTCTCACTTAACGACCGCGCTATGGTACGCTGACACGCCCGGTACGTTTGACAGTCTACCAGGTGCATCGAATAGCCCTAATATCGGTCTGAATAATCGTGAAAAGTACATAAAGAATGGTCGGACTTTAGATATGATTGGACATTTGCATTGCGATGTTTTTAATCAGGATAAATTTCTGCTGAACGGTGTGGAAGTACGGTTACGGCTTGTACGCTCAAAAGACGATTTTTGTCTTATGGAGACTCCTACGGCCGGTGTGACACATAAACTACATATCACCGAGGCTACATTACTCGTCCGTCGAGCAAAAATCGCACCAGGCGTGCTGATAGCTCACGCCAAAATGCTTGCAAAAACAACCGCCAAGTATCCTATAACAAGGGTTGAGGTTAAAGCTTTTACGATGCATAGCGGTATCATTGGCGATACTCTGGATAACGTTATTCTAGGCCAATTACCTAAACGAATAATTCTTGGTTTTGTGAATAATCGAGCATTCAATGGCAGTACAACGTTAAATCCGTTTAACTTTAATAATCATTCGATAAATTTCCTCTCTCTGTATGTCGATGGTCAACAAATACCGAGCAAGCCTCTTCAACCGGTGTTTGATGGTAACGAAAAGTGGATAGACAGTTATCACACGCTCTTTAGCGGTACAGGTATACACTTTCAGAATGAGGGTCTAGATATTACCAGGAGCGACTATCCCAAAGGCTACTGTCTGTATGTCTTTGATTTGACACCGGACTTATCAGCAAGTTGCTTCGGTCACTGGAATCTCGTAAGACACGGTAGTGTAAGGATCGAAGTACGCTTTGCAACGGCTCTGACATCTACATTAAATTGTGTGGTATACGCCGAGTATGATAATGTAATAGAGATAGATTCCACACGTCAGGTCATTACAGATTTTAGTGCGTGAGGGGGGGCGCCACACACGACGCTGTAATATTTAAACTCGTCTACGCAACCACACCTGGTATCAGTCTACATCAAACCCTCATAATGGACGTTATAGTGGATATTCAAGCGCTCTACGATGCAAACAACCGTTTTCTACCAAAGGAGATTGCTGTGACGACTCTTCAGGAAGAACATTATGGTCATTGGCTTGTCGAACCACCATATGACTTTGGTGAACTACCAAGGAGTATACGCGCGAGCAACAATAAACTAACGTGTTTTCATCATGGATTGGAATGGCTTGACGGTGATACACCGTTGAAAAAAATCTACACCAATCTACGCTTACTGTGTCGTTATGCCTTGCGTATTTACACAAGAGGTTTGCAAAAAGCCGAGCTTTTACGTGACGTTCTGGGGCGCGAAATCATCAATCTGGAAGAATACGAGGGTCCATCGTTAAAAAATATGCCAATCAACAATGTTTACTGTATTCATCATGGTATTTCGAAAGAAGACGATGTAAAATGTGCTCTAAATAACGTGGCAAAAATACGTTCGTGGCTCCTGTTTAAAGAGCTCGACGCGGTTAGTCACATTTATTCACAACCTGTCGATAAAACAACACCTATTAAAAATCAACAAAGCCAACCGAACAACGAGACATCAAATGAGGAAAATACTCGAGATATATCACAAAGCGTAGAGTATATATTCAACGATATTACACTATCGTGCAACAGTGATGAGTCGGCGCTGCAAGGAGGAACTGCACCGGCTAACGATGAAATAACTGTACTTTTCCGCAACAGAGAAAAACAAGTAATCTCACCGAGTGCTAAACAACCATCACCGCCCCCACGTAACAAACACCTGCCAGAGCAACCACCAACGCGCAACAATCATTATCATCAGCAGAGACAGCGTCAATCACACTCTAAGCGTCACCACCAGTTGTGTAAACAGCATGAACAGCCTACAGATATTAGACGCTCTACAACGAATATCTGCTCAGACGAAAGGAGTATTTCCGGCCGATCGCATCCCGAGTCGCTGGTCTAGACCCGCAGCATTGGTTCTAAACACAGACGAGCATAATCTACCTGGGCGACACTGGGTTGCCACTTACGTTGATAACAATGGACATGGAATCTTTTTCGATAGTTATGGATTGCCCCCACTCATTAACCAACACCATAACCGTCTACGCAGAAACTGTCGAAGCCACGAGTGGAACACGCAGCCCCTTCAATCACTCAAGTCTAAAGTATGCGGTGAATACTGTATTATGTTTCTTGATTTTATGGCTCGTGGTTATACTCTGGATAATTTTCATAAGAATTTTACGACTGACAGAGTGAAGAACGATCGCATAGCTGCACAATACTACAAACGCGTAAAATATTTAAATCGCAGAAAGAAACGTGTGAAAAATGTAAAACACAATAATATTAAGGGCTACGGTTGTAATAAAAACACATGTATACAAACTTGTACAGATCGATTTGGATGCTACTTGTGAATTACTATGAATAAATTCGAAACTTTTGAATTTCCTGTCTTATTATTCGAAAGTACTCCCACCATACACATTTTCATATTTAACTATGCTGGCCATTGACGCGTGATGTATATATCTAATGGTAACAGCTGTGAAAAAACTTAGTTGAAAAGGAAACGTCGTTGTAAAAGTATCTTTGCCTCTCTTTCCAACCACAATGGATGCTATTGACAGTATACTCGTGATCGACTGCTGCAAGGATCCCCGAGACTTCACCAAAGCTGAGCTCGCGTACATACCGAAACCACTGCTGCTGAAACATTGGGGCGAAAAAATAGAAATTCTGTATGACAAACTACCGGAACATCTGAAGGTTGACCGTGAGGTCTCGTCGTACATGCCGTGCTATCAACATCTCATCAAACCGGGTACAAAAACACAAATTGACGGTCGACCACCAGCTCGCCGTGACTGCCACGGATGCCATTGAAAATTACGGATGAACAATACATGTTTGTTGGACGAGAATGGTAAAATAAAACAGTTTTTTATGAAACTAAAAATAACGAGTATTTTCATTTACCGTTGTTGTAAATAGTCGTTTAAATTATTAAATTTTTTAATTAACAAAAATTTTTAAAAAAAGCTACGTGAAGGGGTCTTGGTTATCGACGACTGGGTGGGGAAACCGGTTGATGGTGGGGTGCAGAATATTATTTACCGCGAGATCCAATCTTCTTATCTTCCGTAAGTCCCAAATCAGCTGTAGCGATGGCCGACTACATACCGACAGTTGACAACCGATCCGCTTTACCGATCACCGATACATTTTCTGCTAGACCGACTGTCAACATTCAATCTTCTTTATCGCCAGTCGGTAACACGATCACCGACAGTAGATGACGTATCGGTAATTTTCTGCCTGACCGACTGCCGACATCCAATCTTCTTTACCATCACTCGGTAACACATTTACCGACAATAGATGGCGCATCGGCAATTAAGTACGAGTAAAAATCCGGCAGATGGCGCTGCGACGCTGCACCAATCAGAACACCAGGATAGGTGGACTGGGGGTGGGGACTGGTGGGGACCAATCAGGGATGGGGGCAGGGGTGGTGGGGGGTGGTGGGGGCTGTGGGGACCAATCAGGAACGGGGGTGGGGGAGTGGGGGTAGACACGCCCCCTGGAACAACCAATGAGGAAGCAGCAGGGGAGGGGTAGTAGTGGGGGAGGGGGCGGGGCTTGTCTAGACACGCCCCTGGCGCCAGACGGCCACGCCCTGTCTTTCTATAACGGGCCCCTTCTACTAACCGTAGTCGCATCTCGACGCCGTTTAATAGGAACCACTCCTGATTGAATATATCGCAATGCAGATGACCGAGCAAGTCTACAGGTTTTCGACATTTAAAAATTGTTTTCTCTTCACAAGACCCGTATTTTCCGATGTTATATTATCCATTTTTCCAGGGGTATCGTCGTACCAGAGAACACTCGTGAGATGCGAATTTATTGCTGCTGGACCGTAATACAAAAGTGTTTCTATGTACGCTCGATAAGCGTAGGCATTATTTGGAGGTGAAACTAATATTTGATTCAGGTATACATCCACCTGATTAAACATAGAATGCAAGTGATTGTTTACAGGGCCTGCACTTACTTTCGACGATGTACCCACGGCAATTTCCGTAGTAGTAGGAGATGTTATTTTCACTCTCAGACTAAGCATTGTATGCGCGAGATCGATATAATCATCACCCTGTCTAGGAATAACAAATTCAATCGGTGAATCATCTGTTAGCGAAGATATTGGCTTGTAATACACCCAATTGGAGCCTTCGATAGTAGTTTGCGTCGGTGGGAGTGAAAATAATTTAGGTTCCGATTTAAGACACTCGCACGAGTGCGCATGTAGAAAAGCCATCTTGTTTCAGCTATCCAAAAATATCTGCAGCTGTTCGTTGACGAGTCTTCTTCTTCTTATTGTTCTAATTATTCTTCTTCTTCTTTATGACTTTTCTCTTTATTACACTTTTATTTTCACGGGAGATACGTCGTGGTTTACGTTCGTCCGATGAATGAGGAGTTCGCGAAATTTTGCGCTTTTTATAACCAGACCCCCGCATGAGAGTGTGAATTTTTTCAGAGGCTTTGCGTTTGAGATAACTGCCTGATTCTCTCGCTCTCTCGCGAATAGCATCTTTCACAGCTATATTTTTATTGAGGATATCACCGGCTACGTTTACACCAGCGCGCAATGCCTCTTTACCAACTGCTTTAGCGCCCTTCTTTAAAAGTGGTAACACTCGACAAAACAGGCCCCCGAGAAAGCTGCCGATACCGTGTCCTCGTTGATTAGGTGTTCCGATATAAACATGGCTGTTACTGCCGTAATCGCGACGGCCCTATCCGTGCTGCACAATGTCAATATCATCCATAGCGATGTAATCAATTGTGGGACCTTTTGAAATGTAGTGTCACAGTCAACGTTCCCTGCTCGAATGGTATAGGATCGGCCAAATTCGTCTCGTATATCGATCTCGATAGTGTGTAAATTATTGCGCAAGGGAGGTATATATCGCGGCGTTGAAAACGATTTAATTTTTATCGCACCATACTGACAGTCATCAGTATCAATAGGAACAACTCGTAAGAGGGGTGTTTGTACATCGCCTGTAATATAGCTCTCGCAGATGTCTATCTATAGAAACATGCTACCTTGTATAGCACCGGTGAGAGATGCTGGCCTCGACCCTGTGTATTCGCAATGCGGCTCTATCATTACAGACCTACAAGCTTCTTCCGAGAATCCTAAGAGCCTCGCGATAGCGGGTGAAACGCGAAAGTCATGGTATCGTAGATCGTCGCATACGCGGGCCACTTCGATCTGCCCGCTCGGAAGCGATTTAAAGCGCAAATGACCGGCCACGTGAGGTAGCTTATTTATACTCTCCAAAAGAGCGTCTATAGAGCGATATACACCAGGTGGAACTTGGTCTCTATCAGAGCGTCTCCGTGTTAAAAGATTTAAACCCGATAAATCATAATCACCGTCTTCAAAAGTTACGAGATTTCCTACAGTAGGAACATGTAAAAGAGTCATCGGATATGCAATTTTCACAAGAGAAACAGACATTCTCCGTGCAAACGTGTCTGACGCGGTAATTTTGTAATAAATTTTGTCGTCGTATTATTCGAAAAATACTGCATACTACTGTTGCTCGGTAGTACGACAAAAAAAGAGCTATCCTTGGAGCTCATATTTATCAGGGACGGTGATTCCGTGCGTTCTTCCTCTTTGTCTTCTTCTTCTTCTCTTTCGTCTTCTCAGATGACGGAGGTACTCGTACTCGCGATAATTCTGCCTCGTAGAAAATACCGTCGATAGTCTCGTTATTCAGATCGTGTAAAATATATACGAATGGTTCTCGATTCAGTGATATTCGTTTAATCTTGAATAATTCGTTACTCCAACCACGCTCATATCCTTTCACGAAAGCTGCTTTAGCTGTACTGATACGTACCAAGTCACCGACGCTGTATTTAGGCTCTTTAATTTTTTTCGCATTACGCTCGTAATGCCGTGCTAAATTGTCTCGGGCTAGAGAGGCGTTTTCGAGGGTTACTTTGCTCGGGGCAATACGCGTTCCGCTGTGTCAAGTGTGATTATAAGCATATAAAAAATTTTGTAAAACATCGATGTAACGCTTATTTCGCGTGTATATAAAGTAGCGCCACATTCGCTCTTTTATTGTTCGATTAAAGCGTTCGGCAATCGAGGCTTTTATATCAGGGTTACGAGCAGCGCGAAAATCGATATTCTTTTTCTTGAGAATTTGCTGAAATGGAGTGCCGATAAATTCTTTGCCTCGATCAGTTTGCAATTGCTGCGGGCGACGATTGTTACTGCGTGCGAGTATGCGTGTGAGACCGCGGGCCACACTTGCACTCGTTTTGTCACGCAAGGCCTCGACCCACGCGTATTTGCTCAACACGTCGATAACAATAAGCAGATATGCGTACCCATCGTTGTACGCGTGGCATCTGTATCGCTCGCAGGAGTTTGGCAAAGTGAGATCGTCCGATGGGTTTCTCGCGTTTTCTAGCTCGCATAGCATCGTTAACAAGATCAACGATATTGGCATTTGAAATTCTTCTACCGTCTATGGAAACAACACCATTACGATCCCATGTCATTTTTTTATCAACGGCGCTGCGATGCAAATTGCGAAGCAACGATATTGCTTTAGATTACATTTTTTTTGGTACGCTATCGATAATAAGTGTGTCATTGAGTCGAGATTTAACTTTGTTCATTAAAACGTCGTCGGATTTATTCTCGTGAGTATCGAGTATTGCTATTTTTCGTTTTGATGAAATATTCGGTACTGCATTATCGTACTCGACCATATGAAGATAACGCTGTAAAACCTGCTGGTACGCTATCCATTTCTCTCTCTCGCTCTTATACGAGTGAGAGTTTAGAATTTCACTCAGCTCAGAGTCGAGGTGCGATAATGGCGTACCGGTAGTCTGTACGGAGGGCAACGGGTCTGCACTAGTAGTAGTAGTAGTAGTAGCAGCAGCAGTGGCGAGTCCAGCGAGAGGATGTATGTTATCATGAGGTATAAGTACCGACTTTCTGGCATATTCCATGGCTCGTGTAGGCCAAGACAGGCACAAGAAGCAACTTGAGAAATCCGACACAGTGCTCGACGATGATCTTTCTCTTACCGCTCCAATTTCCCCGTTTGGCGGCGAGCCGTCGAAGAATTGTCGCGTGCCTCCGAAGATGATTCTTTTGCACGTTGTTCAGACTCACGTTTCCCTGTAAAACGTTTAGAGCACACTCGCATATACAGCGTACGAGCGCTACATCTGCTTTGCGCAAAATTGCACGTCGTTGCTCTTGCTTCAGATAACACAGCGCTTGCAATATAATTATTTGCTTTTTATCGAGAGGTCCGCGCAACGCCATTACAAGCGCATTACTGGGACATCGCGCGTCGCATCGCGAACTTTTATTGCTTTTTGAGGGACGTAAACGTAATGGTATTGGTCATCGGGAAATATGCAGGCGCGAAATCGACAATTATCAGGCGTCGATTGTTTCAAGTCGAATAATCGATAGCCGTGCGGTGCAGCCGTTGCATCGAAATATACTTCCTACAAAAATCGCGGATTCTCGGGACATACCTGGCGGGCTAGGTGCTGAATTTGCGCGCGATCTCGCGGATTTTTGAAGACAACGATATAATTAGCGTTTAAGGAGATACTGTAACGTAGCTAGGTAACCAAGGGCCCTGGGGCAAATTAAAAAATGGGGCCCCACTGCTATGTAAACTGATTAGGTTTTATCAAATAAAAATATGAAATATACAAATACTTTAAAAATGCTAAGCTACTTAAGCTCTTTTTTGTGCACTGCAGGGCAGGTAATAAAAATATTAAACAGTAACAACATAAATTACATTTAATACTTAGTGTAGGTTTGGCTAATAAAACGAAATAGAGAAGATTCAAGGGTTTATTATATAAAGGTCGGGCCTACCAACTAACTAAATAACAATTATATTTACAATTTTTTCCTTGCTTTAGTTTTCGCAAAAGTATCAATGACTTCGTTTAAATCCAGGCTTGATGCAGTTTTGTTTTCAATTGCTATTAGCGATAAATGTCGGAGTCGAGTTTGGCCCATATTATTTCTTAAATCATTTTTTATTATTTTTAATTTGCTAAATGACCTTTCAGCTGCTGCAGAAGTGACAAGAATCGTAAAGAATAATAACATTGCTGTAGATACTTCCGTTAGGTCGCATTCTAGCACTCCATATTTGCTCATTATTTCCTTACATAATTGGTGAACAGTCTATGCTTGAGTTAGTTGAGGTAAAACTAGGTGATAAATATTAATAAATTGAAGTGAAAAACTAGGGCCTATTATATCTGAATATTTTCTTTGAAATTCGTCACACTTTTGTAATAAAGTTGCTTCATCAACATGTAATAAAAATGTTGGTGTTAGAAAATCGAATATATGACAGACTGCACTCATACCAATAAAACGTGTATCTAATTGAGATATTACTGTGTCTAGTACATTATTGAAAATCCCAATTTTAAATGTTTTTTCTCGGTTTGGAAATCGGTGATCAGCAGCTAATTCATCAAAATGTTTTTTAACTTTTCTTTGCCTTTTTTCTTGAAAATGGGTATCAATACCATATTTTCTTGCAGTTTCACTGGCTTTGCACTTGAATAATTCGAAATCATTTCTATAAATTTGCAACTTTGCTTTGGTCTCTGTTAAAACTTTACTCGCCTCGCCCAAATTGATGTCGCATTTTTGTAAAGTTTTGGATGCATAATCGATGTCGTTCAATACACTGTGCATGAATTCGCAAAGCAACACGAACTCGAAATTTAGCATTTTTGTTTTAATACTCTCTGCTTCACTACGCTCATCTTTATTAGGACTCTTTAGAACTATTTCTGATAATGCTTTGATAATATCAAAATAACGAAGTTTTATTGCAGATATCGTATTGACCCTACTGGACCATCTAGTCGGATTTAGTTTTTTTAGAGTGGTGTCCGATTCGCCAGTGAATTTTGACAGTAGATCCCAACGTTTGATGCTGTTTCCGAAAAAGTTATACAAATCTTGCAACGTTGCGAAAAAAATCTGTATTTCCACACAACTGCTAACGGCATCATTTATCACCAAATTTAAATTATGAGTGGCACAATGTACGTACTCTGCGTTAGGCTGGATATCCTTAATATGTTTCTGTACACCATTATACACACCACTCATCACACTGGCTCCATCATAGCCTTGCCCCACACATTTCTTTAAATCAATATTTTTGTCGATAAATAATGTTATCACTTGGTTGACTAAATCTACTGCGCCATGTTTGATGGCTGCATAAAAGCCTAGAAACACTTCTTTTACTTCTATATCAATTGGCTGTCCATTTTTCAATCTGGTTATTACTGCATACCTCACAACAAAGCTTAGCTGATCTACCTTCGATATGTCCTGTGTCGTATGCATTATGATGGCAAAAAACGGTGACGCTCTAATTTGTTCTAGTAGATGGGTTTCGAGTTTGGTCCCCAAGCTCTCAATCATTTCATTTTGAATTGTTGCACTCAGATATCTTGTAGATCCTAAAAACATAAAAAAACACAATTTCAAAAAAGTCGTGATATTAAACAGTTATTAATTATAAACAAAATAAAACGATAAAAAAACTTAGAAATAATTATTATTACCTTTGGGCATATCCAAAACTTGCCGCAAAATGTGATCATATCGGGCGACAAGCTCTACAAAGGACAGAAAATTTCCGTGGTATCCTTTCTGACTTAAGTCTTCTTGATGTCCTCTCAAAGCCAAAGAACTCTTTGCTAGGGTAAGTATGATATCGAATAACCTTTGAAGAACCATTTTCCAAAATGATGCTTCTTTGCGAATTTCATTTTCAAGTTCCTTGTCGATAGTATTAGTATCGTTTTTTTTCCAAAATTCATACACAGCACATGCTTCTGAATGGCCACTCGAACAACTGTGTTGTTTAATTCTTTCTGATAAATGCTTCCAATTTCGAATTCCCGTACACCAAACATTATTCCTTTGTGAAGCAAATGACCAGCAGGGTTGACAATAGGCAGCGTCTAGTATTTTGGAATAACACAACCAAAAACGATTAACTGGCCCATATTTAGAACACGAAACGTAGTACGATTTTGAAAAACACCTATTGTTCCGGTTGATGTCTGTTGGAAAAGGTCCTGAAGGCTGTAAAGGCCCCATATCAAGAATTTGACGTTTTTCGTTATCACTTAATATTTTGTTCGTGAAGTTTCCCAAGTCATAAGAAGATTTGTCGTACACATTTTCGAAAAATGTAGAGGTCTGTGGTTCCTCCAAACCCTCCGCTCTTATGTGTGTCATGCAAACATCATCCACGTTCACATGATCGGCGGCGGAGGTATCTCCAACTGCAATAATTGTCGAATCTTCTTCAGTAGGCTTCTCAACCAACACTGCAGTTACCACATTATTTGAGTCACTATCAATAGAAATATTTTGGCCAGATGTACTTGCAGAAGGCTGACTAAAAAACTTGTCAATTTTGGGCAATTTTTGTTTACTATCTTCTCTTTCTTGGCGTTGTTTGCGTTTAAATGCACCACTGGGTTTCTTCTTTTTATCCATAATTTTAGTTTTCTAATTTATTTAAACAATACAATATTAGATTGTGCTCGAGTAGGTAGGTACTCACTGTTCACTGACGACGTTAAAAGTAAAATAAAAGGAAAGAGAAACACAATGATACGCTACAAGTGTCGTTAGGGAATCCCCGGAAAACAAATTATCACCGTTAGTGTTACCACATTTAACGGTGGAGACCATGAACGATCTCCTGCCCGCGGACCTGAATTAATGTACCTACTGCAGGTGACTTGCATTTTTTCACGATATTTCGCGTTATACAATGAGCTGTAGCCGAAATCTATAGATTTGACACGATTTATTGACTTAACGGACATCAATATGAGTGGTAAAATCAAATAAAATTGAACCACTATATTGACCAGTACAAAAAAGTTTATTGACATTAGCTTACTTACTCCTGATACAGCATTAATTTTTTAACCGTTCTCGAAAAAAAAATCTTAACTCGAATTCACAAGAAAACGCACATCGATGAATAATAAAACGCACATATCACTATCCGTCAAATTGACAACACTGCCAACCTACAGAAAGAATTTAGGGGAATTCCCTAGGCATAACTTTTGAATTTCTCTCAACTGAGTTGTCATGATTAAAGTGGGGTTGCAACCTGTCATATTTATTTTGAAAATGAGAGAAATTTCCAAAAGTTCAGTTCGATCGAGATTTCTGGTAAGGATTCGAGGGCCCCCTGAGCTTGAGGGCCCCGGGGCACTGCCCCGCCTAGCCCCTAGGTAGCTACGCCATTGAGAAGATATCGCGCTGCCCGTGACCCTGATGGAAGAGATTTTGCGTGATGAAAATGACACTAAGATTTTTATGATGGCTACCCTAGGTGAAAAGATCGATCACAGTATTGTTGGATGCCTCGCGCATCAGATCGTCAATGACCACAAGTTTAGGTCTTGCATCATTCGAGTAGTCTACTGCTTGCGGTAAACCCTCGTGAAATTCGATTTTATCACCGTACTCTGAATACCCGGACTGCCACTCTGAGTAATAAAAAAGTATACGCTCGAACGGGACATCCGTCATTTCGCGCATGTATTTAAAGAATTTTTTTACAAAATATGTTTTACCACAACCCGTAGGACCGCTTATCACAGCTGTCCACGGATGTTTCCAACGTGTATCCATATCGATGAGTGTCTATCAAAATCAATCAGCAGACTCTTAAATAAGCTTATACCACGGCAGCGGCGGCGGCGGCGGCGACCCCGTGGCATCAGCTATTTGCGCGGCCTTAAAGAGCTGATAAGGCGCGGCGCGCCTGCACTAGCTGATGAGGCGTGGGCCCGCGGTATAAGCTGGTGTTTACGCCGTATGTAGATTAAATAACGATAGTTTTTATATTTCTTACAAATAAAGCAATATTTTTATTTCACTATGCATACATCTCTATATACAAATTTTACGAATCATCACATTCTAAACAGCAATATTACATCCACGGATGTAGCGCGAGAAAGTCAGAACAAAAGGAAACACTCGACAAGAAAGACGGGACAAAAGGAATCAACGATGAGAAAGTCAGAACAAAAGGGGACGGTAGAGAGATAGCAGCTACTTCTACGAATAGCAGCACAAAAAGAACGAGCCGACAACGGTTTTATACATAATAAATCAATTTTTTTTCAATGTATTGTGCACAGTAAATATGATACATGAAATTAGACAAAGAGATTATTTTTAAATATCGCGAATTCAACCGTAAAACTATATACTTTTTTGCATTATACTAATTAGCGTATTTCACAATAGCCGTACGGTACAGTAGAGTACATCCCATGCCGTTTTCGCTTCGTGTTAACAGGTTCGCATGATTTTGTTTCTTTACGCGTTACTACATAATGAAATTCCGTACGTCGTATAGCGTCGAATCTAAAAATAATAGGTACGCTCCCTGCTCCTGTCACGAAAGATCGTAATGCGTTATAATTTACGTGACGGCTATTCGCAAAGTTTAGCGTGATACCCTTTACTTTACATTTTTCAATAATCGTACCGTCGGGTTTACGAACAAGGTATGCGTAAAATTTTGGTCCACCCGAAACGAACGAAGTTATATAACTACCAGGCCCGTATTCGCTTAATTCATCCGTAAGATCTCCTAGAAATTGACCGATTGGCGGCTCATACTCGTTACCACCGGGGCGGCTCACGTAAATACAGGAGTCCGTATCGCAGTACAATATTCGTCGCCCGAGCCCCTCAAGATAACTGTATAATTTTAGGCGTGCCTGTGCCTTCGTGTATGCTGCAATCACCGCATTTGATGTCAGGGATGGTTGGATAGCATCGCGGTTGCTCACATAGTTTACATACATAATCTTGTGATTAACCGGTAGCGTCCCCGTCACCTCAATCTCCGGACTCGTTAGTAAATTCATTAGCTCCGCGCGCGTGAAAACGATAACGGTTTTCGTGAGCTTCTCTCGTTGACCAAACTTTCCCCAGAATGAATTAAGAGCCAATTTCGCTAGTGAACGTAAACCCGGATTTGGCTGCAAAGCACTTCGCTCGAGATATAAACCCTCAGACTCCTTGTACAATGCTATAAAACGCTCTATTGCTTCTTCGGCATCGTTACACTCTGTTGGCGGTCCACTCGCCTCCTGTTTTATTTTTAGGAATGTGTCGATGTACTCGGTAAAATGACCGCCTCGTCGCGTTGTCGAGTCATACTGCGTAACAACGTATTGCCAAATTTCATAGATACACGTCACTTTATATCCGAGCGACACAGCTATTCTCAGTTCGTCCACGACCTATGTGCCGTCAAACGCTCGCTCAGTCGTGTCATCGTGTGTACAAACCTCGGATGTGTCCATATCTGTACAGCACGTTCTACACAAGGGGAACAGTAGTTTCCCATGCATGCGAACGGGCAGTACGGGTATATACAAATCGCGTGGTGCCACCACGGTACACTTCACGAGACCCTCGACGACACTTAGATCGTTTTCAAGTCCTACGAGTTCTCGACACTCGTCACCTACGTACAATTTCGGGTGTCCAACGGGATATTTTCCATTCTTACGCACCCATGGATACAGCGAGCAAACATCCACATAGCGTATCTGCTCCCCATTCGCGACGTTGTACAAGCTTACAAAATTTTCCGTTCGACCGCCAAAGAATGCATCGCGTGGTTCGAGAGGCGCTTGCTTGACCATGGCGTGATTTTTCACGTATATCGACATTTCCTCGTTATTCTCGAGTAATCTGTCAAAATCGCATTCCCATATTTCGGTTAGAGTGTACCCTTTCGATCTGATTCGCCCGGAAATAAGAACGGTACGCTCGTAACGCTTATTTATTGTATCGCCGAATTTAGTTCGAGCATCTCTATTCACGCGATAACATCGCGGACAACCATGCCAAAAGCAGCCGTGAAATCGATGAACGTAATGGACCCCCGCATCCACGTAGTAACCGTCGACAGCCGGTAGGCCGGCCGGAGGGCGATACGCTCTCGTGCGTCCAGCATGAGCGATAACGCAGTTGAGCTCACGCTCGAGCCATACGAGCCATACGACGGCCTTGCGCGATTGCTTATCGCCCCAGCGATATCCTCCTGGTGGTAACACCACAATGCGCTTTTTCTGTAGAAAATTCTTTCGAAATACTCTCATACATGCTGATGCTATCGTGCATGCTTCTGTAAAGGGGCACACGCTCCGACAACGTATAAGTAACTCTCGAAAAGCTAAATATGCTCGTCTGAAAACCGTAAAATCTGTACGACAATATTGCACAAATTGCGTCGCAAAATCAAATTTATAATGTACGCGACTCGATTCTTCCTCATACCATTTTAAAAAGCGCTCGCGATCCGCTAAGATCATGATATCGGGTGAGTAAAAATGCAAAGCCGGCAGAGGATCTGAGTAATTCTGATATTCCGGTGTGTTGAATAAATGGGGAAATGTACCTTTTGCCACCTCATCAGCGAAACCAAAGGCCTTAGGTAAACCGCTAAGAGCCATGGGTAAATAGTTTAGAATATCGAGAAAAACGTCATCGCCAATTTTCATCGAGACAATCTTCGTACCATTCATAATCAGAGAGGGCAGCTGTGTTTTTTGCACCTCGATTAAATACCGTAGAATAAATTGTGCGTCGAAACCTCTAGCATTATGGGCGATGCAGACGGTCTTTTTAAATTTTTGCGATAATGCCAATTTTACGAGCTCCCCAACAGGATCATCGATAAAAACAAATTCACGTTTACCACAGTTAGTACAATCGGTCTCTATATCTGTGATATCCAGACATACCATACATAGGCATTTTGCAACACATAAATTCGGCTCGTGAATTCGTGTCGATTTATCATCATGCAATTGCTCGTGTTGCTGCGTCTCAAAATCATAAAATAAAAATCTCGTGGGATACTTGTCTTTTTTCTTCTCTTTTTGCGCCTCTGGTTTCTTAAGAGGTGCTATAAAACACGCATGCGTAGTTGGCCGCGTTTTTTGCATGTAGTACAAAACGATATACCACATACATGCATCTTTTTTTTTGGTTTTAATCATACGCGAGCAGCTTCTACAGATTTTCAATGCGTTACAGACCCTGTACCGTCTATATTTACGAGATGTGATACCCGCGGAGCCTTCACCTTTGTGATGAGCGAGGCAAAAAGCACCAAAGAACGAACGATTACAGTCTGCGCAATACTCAGGCTGAGAGTCTCTATTATCGTTGCAATAAGTGGATTTACATCGAGCACATTGATAGCTACATCGATGCTCGAGTACTCGAATATACTTGGAATTACATTGTGTGCAGAACCCTCGACTACCTAGCGCATCGGCGAGATTTAATATCGGTTGATAATGATGAGAACGCTCGTAATAGAGAATAAAGAGTGTATGATTAATTTTACCTGTTGCGGTGAGTACGTATTTTCGCCCATCGTACAGAGTCGGAACGCGTTTTCCGAACGTGAGAAATTCATAAACAACAATCGCTATACCTTCGTGAACCAAGTACTCCTGAAAGAGCTGAATTTCGCGCGCACCACACCCTCTAGACGGTGTCGTTACCCCTGCATTACGCGTGAGCTCTATCGCTGCTGTATATTGCGCACCTCGAAGCCCGTTCCGAATTTGACACCATCGTCTATGTAGCACGCCCGCACGTATTTCACCTCGTTTGGCATGCGCTCGGCAGTGACAAGGGATCGCTGTTGACACAAATTATCGCGATTACTTATGCGTAAAATTGACTTTTTTGCTATAGACTCGTGTGTAAGCCTAGTGCCCACACCAGCTCCTTCGACGCCTCGTACTATACGGTACATGTCGTCATTCTACTTGTACCAGCGTCTGTTCAAAATTCGCGCGCGCTCTGAGCTACACTATTAATTAGTCTCCATATATCGTCGGGAACGATGTCACGAGCTGGTCGAAATGATAACCATACAGGTCCTTGCGCGAAAGACGGTACGCTCAGAGTCATACCCACATAATCATGTCCTTCGCACGATTCTGTGAGGCGTGTGAGAACATCTCATACACCTCCCTCGAACCATGTCAGATGATCGATACCGACCGGTGGCTGACGAAAATAAAAATCTGTCTCTCGACCCTGCATCCTAAAGCGTGGAAAATAGCATCTCTGCTCGTTGTCGATACCGAAACGTTCACCAGGAGGCAAAATATCACCACCCCGTGCAGCAGTCCTTCCATCGCCAGTCTGTCTAGCTGCAAGCATAATTAAACCATTTATTAGAATTTTTATTTCATTTACTTTAAATTTTTTTTGTCGCTAGCTATATACTATGCATATAATTCGTGTAACGTAAGAATTAGTAACTTATATTTGCTTCTCCTCCTCGTCCTCGAACCCGTCGACTGCACCCGGGAACCGCCGACGCATTTCGTAAACCAACTCGATTGTCGGCGGTCTCGGCACAGTGAATCGTGCAAAGCGAAAAACGTTTGGGTCCGTCTCGTACCCTGTTTTTTCATTTTACTATTATTATGCGCGTAATTTTTTTATTTTTGTCAGCGTAGTTGTATTATTAAAAGCTTACCTGACTCTACAGGGTCCTCCTCCTCTTCCTCCTCCTCCTCGTCGTCATCGTCTACGTCTTGCTCCTCCTCCTCTTCTTCTTCTTCTTCTTCTTCTTCTTCTTCTTCTTCTTCCTCGTTATCTGTATTGCTGTTTGTATCATCGTTTGAACTGTATTGTCGCGATGGGACTGCGACGGATTCATCTGGTTCTCTCGAGGGGCCTGCTATGAAAAAACCGTTTGTAGGTTTATAGCCGCAGAATGGCTGGGTAAAATTTATCCAACGATTCCCTGCGGAGCTGTCGCCATCGTTGTCCCTGCTATGATCATCTGAATCGGTTCTACCCTCCTCATCGAAATCATTGGTGTCAGATCCCATTTCTGCGTCCTCATACCGTCGAACTATATAAAAATCTTATGAAAAAAGGAAATAAAATAAAAGTAATTAGCGCTGTTTATCACTTACGTCTTTCATTGAGTATGTGTTGCAGAGCAGGCTCATTCAGCCAACCGCGTCGACGAATGACACGCACCACCGAATCAATAATTATTTGATTATCAAACAATCCAATATTATACGCATCAACTAAATCGCGCTGATGACACTCGCACAGCATATCGCGAATTTTACGAACAACCGCCTGTGTCGGAAGTTTCCATAGGGTGATCTGTAAATTTCTTCTCCCCCAGCGCGAACGCAACGACGGTCTACGCTTCAATATAAACTCTATCAATTTTCTTATCAATGAGCGCTTTACCACTCTGACCATGATTGTGCTGTTAGAGTAGTAGTAGTAGTAGTAACCACAGTAAATCAGACAATTAACTAGCGAACTTTCATAGCGGCTCTTTTTATATATATTCCTTTAACAAGCTCTCTCTCTCTCTCTCTCTCTCTCTCTCTCTCTCTCTCTCTCTCTCTCTCTCTCTCTCTCTCTCTCTCTCTCTCTCTCTCTCTCTCTCTCTCTCTGCATATACTGCAGCGATGTAATGAATACGACTAACCAAGAAGATGGCCGCACGCGATCACTTTACAAAAGCAAGACCTAGGGAAATATTTAGCGATGGTGATGTATTTAGTTATCGAGTTTCGCTGATGAAAGTCATATTGTTTTCATCTAATTTCAAGGCACTTGGCCATGAGGAAAATCATCAAATTTCGTCGACGAATATTATTTAGTTTTCATGGCACATCTTATCTGTATGTCGATGTGTGCGTGTGCACATAAGCATGCGAGAGTATGCAAAAGTTTTGGGATATATTTGCTGCTGCTGCTGTTACTAGGCTGTTGAGGAGAATGCGATAAATATCAAAGGATATTGGTTAGCAATTTTCAGTCGTATGATTTGCAGTATTAAAAGAAGAGGCGATGCAGCTAGGTGGTGGGGGAAATCTGTATAAAATGGAGTATGAACACCTCCGACGATTCATTCGAAAAGTTACAGTCTACACGAAAGCAATAAAAATGGCAAATAACGGTGCTACGTCTCATGCGATATCGCCATATATAGCGAACCCCGTTATGTACGGTTTAAATAAATCATTTGGTAAAATAATCGTAGCCGGGCTCGAGTTGAACTCTACGTGTACTCTTACACCAGTGGTGAATATATTGTCGAATACTTTTACCGGAATTACACTCGGTGCGGACGAGTGGCGAGTGTTTAAAAGTGATTTTTCTCGCGTACAACAATATTTCGAAGCTCATGGGACCGATGATGAGAAAATGTGTAATACCCGCATAGAGCACACAACGCATTACACACTTTTAACCTCGTGTTACCAGCACAGAGCTGTGTCATTTGGTAAAATAAGCGGTAGCGCTGATGAGGAATACGAGAATCAAGAGGAATCTGGAGAATCGAAACGGAAACACTTCCGAAAATGCTCTCCAAACATTGTTCTTCAGCGGTCTACATTTGATATGCTCGTCGAAATAAGTAGAAGAATTGATATTCATATGCAGGCTCTAGAGAGCAAAAGTGAAACGATTCAACGGTGTATGAATGAGGTGGTATCATATGTCCGTGAAAAGATAGTTGTCAGTGAAATGCCTCGTGCAACACCGTATGAGATCATCGGTTCCAAGGAATTCTTTGAAGAAGCGCTCGAACACATCGCGATCTTGCTAACGCCGGAGGATACGGAGTTTATGAAAATTATTTTGTCCGAAATAATTGTGCTGTTTCGTGGTCATATCGCTGATCATGCATCGGGTGTTGCGTTGCGAACGCAATAATTCTACGTATGTGCTATTTGTGATAAAGACACTGTTGTAAATAATTGTATATAGTATACATTTCGCTCGAAATATTATAAAGTATACACCGAGGTCAGTCACGGTGAGAGAGAGAGTGAGAGAGAGAGAGAGAGAGAGAGAGAGAGAGAGAGAGAGAGAGAGAGAGAGAGAGAGAGAGAGAGAGAGAGAGAGAGGCACACTTTGTTTTACCACAAATGCGTGAAAAAGGTCTTAAGGAATTTTGGTTCCAACAAGATGGTGCGACATGTCACACTGCGCGCTCAACAATGGACTATTTGCGTCGGAAGTTCCCAGGACGTGTGATATCAAAGAAAGGTGATATTGACTGGCCACCAAGATCGTTGGATTTGACTTCACCGGACTTCTTCTTGTGGGGATTTTTGAAAAGTAAAGTCTATGCCAACAAGCCGAAGACCATAGAGGAGCTAAAAAACAACATTCGAGCCGAAATCGCAGCGATATCGCCCGAGACGCTGGCAAATAGCAATGGAAAATGCCAAAAAAAGAGCTCATTTTTGTCTCAGTAATAAAGGCGGACATTTGATCGATGTGGTTTTTGGAAACTAATCAAAATAAATTGTAATGAATTAAATTTAATAAAAAAATACGACTTCGTGAAATCTGTTGAAAATTCTCTAAGTTATTCAATACTTCCATCGACCAGATTGGGATGGCGCACCCTGTATATAGTGTACATTTCGCTCGAAATATTATAAAGTATACACCCAGGTCAGTCACGGTGTGTGTGAGAGAGAGAGAGAGAGAGAGAGAGAGAGAGAGAGAGAGAGAGAGAGAGAGAGAGAGAGAGAGAGAGAGAGAGAGAGAGAGAGAGAGAGAGAGAGAGAGAGACAGTCCTAAAACCGAAGCATCAGCAAAGGCCTGCAATAGACAGAAGACGGAGCGCTCGTCTCTGTTTCATTAACACAGCAGGTCATGGAATACGTGCCAATGTCGATTAGCAGCAAAGTAGCAGAGCTTGGTAAGTAAAAAATATAAAATAATTTTTAAATCGTAATTTTAAATCATGTAATATTTATTTTTAATTATAAAAAATAATGTCCTGCAGAGCGAGCATATGAGCCGACATCGAGGGTTTGTTATTCGTGTCATGGAGAGCGAGAGGAAGATACATATACTGTACAGATAGAGCTAACTTCGGGAAAGAAAAGTGCCACCCGACATCCTCATCCACAATTGTCGTCGGTGGCAGAAGATCATCAACGCTGCCAACTTTGTATAATGAGGCGTGGCATATCAGGTAAGACAATATCGATTATTCTGTACACGATGTTTTTTATTGATCCGTGCGTTCAATTAAATAGTTGTATCGTTCTTTTTTCAGAAGTACACTATGATGACAACGCTTACAGCGAAAAATAATTCAAAAGCAATATTACGAGTGATAATACAAATTAATTCCATATAGCGATAAAAATAAAATTAACGGTGAAGGAATCTCCGAGCGTGGATGACCGTGTTTGCAGGGCTATTGCATACGACGGTAAATGTGTAAAGTGCTTTCCATAAAATATTGCTTAATTTAAAAATATCTGATCTTACTGTGTCTCTCATTTTTATAGCATAATAATTAGAGAATTATAATTGAAGTCTTTCTCTCTCTCTCTCTCTCTCTCTCTCTCTCTCTCTCTCTCTCTCTCTCTCTCTCTCTCTCTCTCTCTCTCTCTCTCTCTCTCTCTCTCTCTGTGAGGGATCATATTCTATATCTTTTACTGCAGAGCAAGCGCTTTGTGAGGAGCATAGCGCAGGGCTATGCATGCTCGAAAACCGCTTTCGTTATCTTTATGCCCGCGATACTCTCTAGCAGCATCTCGAGCATTTAGTCTGTCTTTGGCATCCTACTTGGAAACAATAAAAAGCAATATGTATCCACGATACGGCAAGGAGATTTTAAGCGACGCGTTTTGGTGCCGATTAATGTTTGTCGAGAGTGTGATGAGTGTGTTTCTGCGTACACAGGAAATGTGCGATGCATACGACGATCTGGAAGAGCTCCTACGTAGCGTGTATTTAGTGGAACGTCGTGGAAGACCCGTTGAACTTGGGGAGCTGTATATCGGCATGTCCTGTATTGTGCCTCGTTTCAATAGCGTTGTCCGCGGCGAAGTGGTTTACCCGGACTTTGATGGGTACTGCGAGGTGTTGCTAGTCGATTTCGGCGAAACTATTTACATCGACTGGTCTTACCTATTTCATCCGGAGCGTCTAGCAAGTGTGCTGCCGGTTCTTGTCATGGAGTTTTCCATGTACGGACTCGAACGCGTTGATGTTGCAGGTATCGAGCAGCTCGTCGAAGAAGCGTGCGGTAGAGATGACTTGATCGCTGTCATGATGCGACTTCTTGCCGGCGATAGCGTTCCGCGGGTTCGATTATCGAAGCCCTCGGTGATGAGATAGATATCGGCTACGATATCGATGCCGTGGACGAGGGCTTTGACGAGGACATAGTAATGAATTCAAGACACGACGCTGTGCGTGTGTATGTGTGTGTGTGTGCGTGTGTGAGAGAGTACGTTCGAGAGACAGGAGTTTAAAATCGCTTTGGCAGGAGGGTAGATGCCTATAACAGCTGCGGTGGTGATTACATAATTTTATTCATTTTTCCAAGTATGTGTACACCTTTGCTCCATCCTGCTCTTATCTCTACCCTTCCTTGTTCACCAAGGCAACCACACCACCTCACTTTACCATCTCCATGTTACCGACACTGGTCAAGCAGAGTGGGTAGCGCGGCGGTGGAAAAGTGAGGTGGTGGGGGTAGCCGCGTGGTGGGGATAGGAGTGGGATGGAGCAAAGGTGTACACATACTACTGATATCTCATCACTTTACGAATTATTGAGTCAAAACCCGAAATACCGGAAGCAATTCCACATACGTAGATTTAAGGAAAACCCACGCAGGCGAACGTTAAAAACCGTAAGAACGACCAGATCGTCCGACGAACGTCCTTCCTACCTCTGTCTAAACTAACAATCAATCAGACTTATCAAACAATCAAGTGCCTTCAGCACCATAAAGAAGAAAGCAATTACCCAATCAATAAAAAGACCAATGATGAAAGGGTAACAAACCGCATGTCCTTCACGGACAAATGCGACGCAACAAAACCTAAACCGAGGTCTCACAAACAACAACAATAAAAATACTAATAACAACCTAATATATTGATTGCGAATCCATAAAACCACAGATACTTCTCATTCCATCCAGCCCAGATCACGAACTAGTTTCGAGCAAGCTCCACTCTCCAAACAATCTGGGACGAGATCGCTCGAAATAAAATCATAAAACTACGCGATTTTACGCCGCCGCCACACAGACGCGCATCGTAGCGAAAAATAAAGAGTGATAAAAATCGCGAAACGTTTCAATATATACGAAGATATTACTTCATGAGTAATACGTAGTAAAGTGTGGGACGAGTGAGAGAAAGAGCACACGGATTCAGTCAATACTTATATACATATTTTATTTACCAGCATCTAAATTATAATAAGTTTATTGTACATCAGAGATGTTAACAATAAAAAATACACAAGTGCAAAAATTATTCAACTGGTTTAGTTTAAAAAATATAGTAAGTATAAAAATACAATATACCAATTATAAAAATGCTGTAGAAAGTCACATTGAACTGGATTTAAAAAGTATGAAATTTAAAAAATAAAAAATTTCTAAAATTTCCAATTGCAAAAAACTACAATAAACAAGATTTTAACTTAAAAACATTTTCATATAAAAATAAATCTGAAAGGGATGAAATAACTTCCGGTGTCATTTCAGTTAACTTTATATTGAAATTACATTAATTCATTTACTACTGTCACTACAGTCGGAAGACTTCCCCTGAACATTGCAACCGTCTTGTACATATCACGAATGTATATTCCATATATGTGTTACATATATTTCACATACATTTGACGTATATTAAAATAACATATTATTCTCATTTGTTATTTGTATATGTGAAATTGTGAAATATATGTAAAACGTATAATACATATGAAAAATATGATATATATATTTTTAGCGTCAAAATCGTCTACATTTCCCATATATCTATACACGCCTATATATATTTCCCCTTGCATATGCTATGACATAGTCACAAGCTCTAGCTTACACTATTATTTCTAACGATTATAAAGGGTGGTTAAATTGTAAGGGCCGATGTTGAATGTGAACCACACCTAAACGTCAAGTTTTTTTCTGCATTTCATTTGACATTTCTCAATTTCAGACTAACTCAATTTGAACCATGGAAAGATACACAATCGAGCAACGCGTTAAAGTTATTCAGGCTTATTATGAAAATGGGCGTTCAAATCAAAATGCATATCGTGCACTTCGTGATTTTTTCGGTCAATTTAATCGTCCAAATTTGCGTACAATCGGAAAAATCGTGCAAAAATTTGAGCAAACCGGGTCTGTAGGAGATATTAAAACACCAGTGCATGCTCGTACAGCTCGTACTGCAGAAAATATTGCTGCTGTTCGCGATAGTGTGGCTGAAGAGCCGTCCACCTCAACTCGTCGTCGTGCCCAACAATTGCACCTCTCACGCTCGTCGTTGATGAACATTATGCATAAAGACTTGCATTTACACGCTTATAAGGTGCAATTGACTCAAGAACTAAAGCCTCTTGACCATTCCAAACGTCGTCAATGGTCAGAATGGTGGCAAGAAATGGCAACAGTGGATGATCAATTTTCGAACAAAATCATCTTCAGTGATGAGGCACATTTTCACCTCAGTGGATTCGTCAATAAGCAGAATTGCCGCATTTGGGCGAATCATAATCCAAGAGTGATTGTCGAAAAACCAATGCACCCACAAAGAGTGACTGTTTGGTGCGGTTTAAGGGCTGGCGGCATCATCGGGCCGTATTTTTTCCAAAATGAGGCCGGTCAGGCAGTTACTGTGAATGGTGTTCGCTATCGTGAGATGATAACGAACTTTTTATGGCCCGAATTGGAAGATATGGATGTGGGCGATATGTGGTTTCAACAGGACGGTGCCACTTGCTACACAGCTAACGAAACAATGGCTCTTTTGCGCGACAAATTCAATGGCCGTGTTATCTCACGTGGTGGCGATGTCAATTGGCCGCCAAGATCATGTGATTTGACACCGTTGGACTTCTTTCTTTGGGGTTATTTGAAAGAAAAGGTGTACGTCGATAAGCCAGCAACAATTCAAGAGCTAAAGGATGAGATAATTCGGCACATTAACGGCATAGAACCTCAATTATGCCTAAGCGTCATCGAAAATTTGGACCATCGGATGGAGGTGTGCCGCCGAGGTCGCGGCGGCCATTTGGCCGATATTTTGTTCCATACATAATTGAACCATACCATATTATCATAATAAAAAGAATTGACAATAATTTCCTAAATAATTTGTGTTTTATTCAAAATCAACATCGGCCCTTAAAATTTAACCACCCTTTAAAAACCGAGATTACGTCCGAATATCCCGAGGCTTGCGGGCACTAGACTACTGAACCCGGACCTAGTACAAAAACGAGATACGTCACACCTTTGCAATTTTCTCGCTGCCGTAAACAGCAGGTCAGCGACCAGCTGGCCTCGCTTAGCGGCGAGGGAAAGACGGGTGGCGCGACAATGGTAGCCGCAAAATTATTAAGACTCGTTAAATTTGAAAATTGAAGCCGAAAATGACGTAGAGGGGTACCAGACGGGGGGAAAGGCTATAAAAGAGCCTACGCGGAGGGAAATGCTCTCTTACTCTTTTGGCCCAAGTTACTAAGTTAAAAGCGGTGAAAAAACAAAAGTTGTGCATTTTTCTTGAGTTCTAAAAAATTATTCACATCAGTAATTGATTGGAATACGTGATTTTGCAAGATAAAAGAAAAATCGTGTCAGTGAGCGTGGAACAGCAAAGATGACACAAAAGAAAGGACAGGCGCGTCATTAAAATAATATAGAAATTATTAATGACATATTGAGTAAACTGACATTGATCTAGATTTAGATAGATTTTAAGTGAATAGAATTAAGTGGATAGAATTAAGTGTACAGGATTAAGTTAATAGACTTAGGCAGGTGGTGTTTAAGAAATTAGAATTAAAGCGCACAGCATTTAAACCAGTAGATATGCAAGTGAGTCGATTCAACGAGGATAGTAGGAAAGTGAAGCAAGTGATAGATAAAGAGATCTATGGACGATCGAGACATCGGGTGTAAGAGCGAGTGCGACACGTTTAACTGTGTGTATGTGCGTCGAGTGACAGGCTCACTACCAACGCACGGAACAATAACAACCTACCGAGCTGAATGTACCGAGAACCTGTGTCAACGTAATACCCGAAAGGAATTGTGGAAATAATCGTAGTAATTAACGAATTTCAATGAATTGTACTGGTCATCGGTACCTGGAAACCGAACGTTAACATTCTGTTTTTAATTATTTGCATCAATAAACCCTATTCTTACCTATCCAGAAGTCTAAAATTAATTACACCTGCGATCGTGCTCGAATTTCCCCTGGGAAAATAAATTTAATGTTAAGGATAAAAAAATTACCATTACAATGCATGCACAATTTCTTCGTGTTCTTTACATGAAACAACCGTATATGTAGTCCAAATATTTAGGCCAGTAATACGAGCTCAACTACATTTGAAAAAACTGCCTGTTATGCCGGCAACGCGTAAATAGAATATTACGGTCGTCGGTATAATATTTAAAAAGTTATTTTTTTGGGATCGTTCGCCGATAAGGAGATAAATCTCGCGTGAATGGTGTAAACGCCTGAATTTATGATAAAAGAGTAAATAAGTTATTTATTTTAAATAACGGCACATTTCCGTTTTTTATTATAAGACACGAAATTGAATTAAAGTACAAATTATGTGTTCTCGAGTTACCGACGAAGAACCAACCAATCTTGTTCGAATCTGTATGTAAACTTTACTACTTCGGGCAAGTCCATCCCAGGATTAAACGTGCAGGTTGATGTTAAACTTTAGACTCATTTCTGTAAAGTAGGTAATATTTACCTTAGGCGAAATTGATGAATTAGCAATCAAGCGCGGTCGTTGCTTGCGTCTCGCTTCGTACATCAGCACATTATTTCTACTTCGCGAGTGAGCGGTTTCACGACTGGGTAAAGGAGGAATAATGTTGAAATAATATTAATGGCATTTTGTCGAATATTCCGCGGTATAACATCCCTCCACGCTTAAAAAAGAAAATTTTTTGCTATTTAATTTTTTAGAGCGTTTGTCTGGCGCGCGGCGTTCTTCTCGGCTGCGCACTCTGTCTTCTCGCCTCTCCCTTTTGTGCCGTCGTTCATTTGGCTAGCATGCTCTTGCTTGCTGTCCTTTTCTTTCTCGTAGGCGAGTTTAGCCTCTCCCTTCGACGAGTTTCCGTGGTTGCCATGTTGGAAGATGCTTACGAGGTCTGTTCAAAAAGTATCGTGAATTTTGTGTTTTTTCAAAAAGTATTTATTTATTCATTAATATCTATTTTGTCCCCTTCAAAGTAATTCCCCTTGGATATAATACATTTACGCCAACGTTTTTCCCAATCCTCGAAGCACTTAAAAAAATCATTTTTTGGGATGTTGTTCAGCACCTCCTTCGATGCCGTCTTTATCGCTTCAATCGTGGTGTAGCATCGTCCTTTCATTGGCCTCTTCAGTTTTGGGAACGTGAAAAAGTCACAGGGGGCCAGGTCTGGGGAATACGGTGGCTGCGGCATCATTAGAGTGTTTTTTGGCCAAAAATTCGCGCACAAGCAACGATTTGTGAGCAGGGGCGTTATCATGGTGCAAAAGCCAATTTTTGTTCTTCACAAATCCGGGCGTTTCTGGGGGATTGCTTTGCGCAAATTGCGCATAATTTGCAGGTAATATTTCTTGTTGACTGTACGACCCTGTGGCAAGAACTCATGATGCACCACGCCCCTGCAATCGAAGAAAACGGTGAGCAAAGCCTTCACATTCGACCGAACTTGACGCGCTTTTTTCGGTCTTGGCTCATGCGGCAGCTTCCATTGCGATGATTGAGCTTTGATTTCCACGTCATAATCATAAACCCATGATTCGTCACCAGTTATGACCCTCTGGAGCAAATTTGGGTCGTCGCGGACCGAGTCCAACAGCTCCTTAGCAATGTTAGCGCGACACAGTTTTTGTTCGAAATTGAGCAATTTTGGCACGAATTTCGCGGCGACCCGTCTCATGCCCAAATCATTGGTAAAAATCGAATAGCACGAGCTAATCGATATGTTTAGGTCCTCAGCAACTTCTCTAACGGTGATTCGACGATTGGCCAATATTATTTTCTTCACTTCATCAATGTTATCTTCTGTTGTTGATGTGCTCGGGCGTCTGGCACGCTTTTCGTTGTTCGCATCTTCTCGGCCCTCTCAGAACATTTTGTACCACCGATAAACGTTGCTTTGGTCCAAGGTAGCATCACCATATGCCACAGTCAACATTCGGAATGCGTCCGCGCACTTAATTTTGTTTTTCACACAAAATTTGATACAGATTCTTTGTTCCATTTTTTGGAATAGGCAAAAATAGACATGAGTACCAACCTAACGCTACAAAAAAAAATCAAAAATCGAATATACGTAGCCCGCGGAAATTCAAAATTCACGATACTTTTTGAACAGACTTCGTATATCTTTGCCTCTCCGCTTTGAGCGGCTGTTCGTATACCCGAGCGCGCTATCATTTTCTTTCTCGTAGGACTTTTCTTCCCGTCTCACTTGTGCTCATGTGGTTGCGTATATGCGACTCAGAGCGTCTATATTCGTGTTTCTTTTCCGGCTTTATTTTCGACGCCAAACTCGTGCTTGGATAATTTAATTTTTCAGCGCATGCGTTTTCATCTGGGGTCCTCTACTCCGAACAATCAAGTGAGAGGCTGATGATCGATTACTACCTTGAACCGCGTTCCATATATGTAAGGAGGTAACTGTGCCAGGGCCTACACTATCGCAAGTAGCTCCTTTCCCATCCTAGTGTGGTTTAACTCCGCTTTGGACATTGTGCGACTCGCGTGACATATGGGCGAATCGTCCCCAACCTTGCCCTGCGATGGTATCGCTCCAATTGCGTCGGTGGTAACTACGAACGGTTTCCCGATATCTGAATATTGTAGTACAGGGGCTGTGGTTTGTGTCGTCTTCAGTTCTTCGAAGGCTGCCTTACTGCTGTCGACTCAAATTTAACTCCTTTTCATGTTAAATCCGTGAGTGGTTTGGCGGTCTTGGAGAAATCCTTTATGAACTTCCTGTAGTACCCAGCCAATTCAAGGAAGGATTGAGCACCTCTTACATTCTTCGGTACAGGGAATTCTTTAACTACCTCCAGTTGTTTGGCATCTGCGCGCACCCCGTCCTCGGAAATTACATGACCGAGGTATTGCATTTCCTTGCGCAGGAATAAGCACTTGCACTGGTGCGCCACGTCCCCGTGCCCCGCCTTAGAGCACAGAAGGCAAGCCGGTCTGTTTTTACAGTCCATCGCGTAAAGTCCCGTCTCGCCACATTTCCTGCAGCTTTTTGTCCGATCCGTGTTCGTGCAGTTCGTCTTTGTGTGTCCGTAGCCCAGGCACTTGAAGCATTTGGTCACCGTCAATCGCTGTCGTAATCGGCATCGCACCCATCCTATCCCGATCCGGGCCCGGCCCAGCAGCACCTCGGCTTCCTGCGACTTGAGGTCGCAGACCGCCATGTACTGCTCAGCTCGGTTCGGGCCGAAGATGTGGACACCAAAATCGCCGTCTTGTCCCGTTTCTCGTCTCAGCGCCCGTATCACGTCATCCGCGGTGGTTACGCAGTCCAGGTCCAAGATATTCAGTTGCGCCCTGGAGGTAATGGCCCTTACGCTGCCCGTGTCCCCGACCGCGTCCTGAAATGCGCGCTGAAACTGTTCTCGTCCGTCCGTGTCTGTCTGTATCTTGATGAGACGCCGTCCGTCATTGGTCTTCCTTAGAGTCGTAACCTGCACGTGGCTCTTCGTCGTGTCGACCGTCGTCCTTATCTTCCGCACCATGTCCGAGTACGTGTTGTCTTTCCCAGGCTTGACCAGCACAGCCGTTCCCCTATGTTTCGGGGCCGGTCTGCGCTTTTCAGCCTGGGTACCGTTCGTCTCGTCCGTCCTGTTTATTGGTTCCGTCGTTTTTTTTTCTATTTTGTTTTGTCACATTTGTCAAGGCTGCATCTGCCTCCGTTCTTGGAGGTCGCTTCTGCGGGACCTCCAGAGGGGTCCTTGTCGCCTCCCGTTTACGCTTTGTCGGTCGAGTTGCCAGTTCGTTTGTCTCCGTTTCTGTCTCTGTCAGGTCGTCTGCTGTCCTTCGTCCCTTCGAGTCTGTCCTGTTTTGTATGCTTAGTGCAGCGTCGGCGGCCTCGAGAACCGTCTTTATGCCGGTTTTTACCGCCATATTCATGTTTTTTTGTATTGCCGCTGCCTCGGCCATTTTCGTCGCTGTCCTCTGTATAAGCATCAGTAGCTCCGTCACGTCAGGTTCGTTCTGTCGTAGTATTGTGGCGTACGTTGTTGTGACTTTCATCTGTCCCATCTGTGTGCGCGTGCGTCTGTTGTCACTATCGTGAGTAGAGGCCGCAGAGGTATAGCCTACCCCGCTCCTCGCGCTCGACACGCTGTCCGTCCTGTCCCGTCTCGAAAGGTGCAGTGTTGCCCTGTCCGTATTTTTTGACAGTCGTACCCCTGACGGAATACCACTATCGGTGTTTGTTTTTATTTGTTGTGTTTTGTCCATGTTGTTCCCACGAGTAGCCAGGAATAGCGTCCGCCCCCACAGAACCTGATTGTGGGGGTAAGGCTTCATACTATCAGGTTTCGCCCGGTTCCCCATAGGCATCGTGCGCGACACTGTACCTCAGTGCCATCCAGCCCTCGGCACGCTGGCTCCCACCTTAGCTTGGGCAGAGCTGGTCCGCGCCGGGATTTTTATCCACCTGAGCCGGTTTTTACGCCAGCCCGGTTTCCTTATGGCGCCCGTTAACCGGGGAGCGCCGTGGCCGTTCCTGGCGGGGTTAGAGTCGTCAATGGACGATCCCCTTCCCCGATACGGTCGGGCCAATTTGTGCCCCGGCCCTAACACGGGCAGCTCCTAGATTTAGGTCGCCTTCTACGACGGGCATACCTTACTGCGGGGAGATTCTAACCCCACCCCCGCAAGGGGTTGCTTGATTTTCGTCCACCCCGAGAATTCTCGGTACCTTCCATATCTGGAAAGCGTCCCCCTATCCGCGACCTGGGGAGGCGCCCGATGCAGAACCAGCAACCCGAAACGGGATTATTATTATTATTATTATTATTATTATTATTATTATTATTATTATTATTATTATTATTATTATTATTATTATTATTATTATTATTATTATTATTATTATTATTATTATTATTATTATTATTATTATTATTATTATTATTATTATTATTATTATTATTATTATTATTATTATTATTATTATTATTATTATTATTATTATTATTATTATTATTATTATTATTATTATTATTATTATTATTATTATTATTATTATTATTATTATTATTATTATTATTATTATTATTATTATTATTATTATTATTATTATTATTATTATTAAGGAGTCTGTGAATCCTAGTTACGGACTGCAGGCGAGCAAAAAGCTCGCCAAGTGTGGGGCTCGGCAGCAGCAGCTGTCCCTACCCACTAAACACATATCTCCTTGTATGCACCGACATCAGCCCGGGACTATTTATCACATGACATCAGACTGGGCGGCTGTCTCTGCATGTCCTAAGCACGCATTCATTCCTTCGTTCTTTCTACTCATTTACTCGCTCAAAATCATTTTCTCTCGCATTTGCTCAGTCTTCCAGACATCCATCGCCTTTTTTGCTCCGCAGCACACTCGTGACGTACGTCGCGATCTTACGCCAGTAAGTCGCGTTCGTCGTCATTAGTCTCGTCACGTTTTCTGGCGTAATCGCACCTAACTCTGTCTCTAGTTGTAGTCGACGGTCCGTCCATCGGTCGCAGTCGAAAAACGTGTGCTCCGCATCTTCCTCAGCCCACCCGCAGTACTTACATTCAGGGGAGGTTACCCTGCCCATTCTGTAGAGGTACTTTCGGTAGTACCCATGTCCGGACAGAAACTGGGTAAGGTAGAAAACCACCCCCCCGTGTTGCCTGTCCCTCCACGGGCCCACCTCTGGTATGAGTCTGTGGGTCCATCGTCCTTGGTTATTTGTCGTTCATCTTGTCTGCCATTGTTCTACTATTTTCGTCCGTTCGTCTGTCGTAGCGTCTGCCCTTCCGACGGTAGCGCTACGTTCGTAAATGCGTTTCTTCTCGGCCGCTAAAAGGTCAATCGGAACAACGCCCGCGATCACAAATATCGCGTTTTCCGAAACGGTCCGGTACGGGCTCGCGATTCGCAACGCGCCCGCCCGCTGTATGCTTGTCATAGTTTTTGCCCGCCTTTTCACTAGTAATGCGTCAGCCCACACCTCGGCCCCGTAGAGCATGATCGAGTGGGTTACGCTAATCAGTAGTCTTCGTATACCTGGTCTCGGTCCTTTTGTGTTGGCCATCAGTCTGCTTAGGGCTTTTGTCTTTTCTGCTGCTTTGGTCGTCACGTTTCGTATGTGAGGCCAGAAGCTCAGCTTTGTATCTAGAGTCACCCCCAGGTACTTGACTTCGCTCCTGACCATCACTCGTTCTGTCCCGACAGTCATCGGAACCACTGTGTCTATACGTTTTCTGGTGAGTAGCAGCAGCTCGGTCTTCTGTAGTACGAACTGCAGTCCGTGCTTTGTCATCCACTCATTTACGCGCCTCATAACCTGGTTCAGCTTGAGTTGGGCTAGGTGGGTGTCACGGGCCGTTATTATAGCCGCTACATCGTCGGCATAGGCTACGAGACGCGTGTCCGAGGGCATGTCCAGTCTCAGTAGGTCATCGTACAGTACGTTCTAGAGGTCGGGGCCCAATATAGAACCTTGTGCGACCCCCGCGGTAATCTGTCGTTGTCTCTGTCCGTCTGTCGTTTCGTAGGTCAGTTGACGGTCCCGTAGATAATCCCTCAGAACTCTGAGAAGGTAGCCGGGAACCCTGAAGGCTGTTTCCAGCGCTCCTAGGATGTCCGTCCACCTCGCGGAGTTGAAAGCGTTTCGTACGTATAAAGTCACTAAGAGTATCAGCGGTCTGGCTCCGTGGCATATATTGTTAATTCTGTCTACCTCACGCAGTACGTCCGTTACCGCTCCGATGGTCGAGCGTCCTTTCCGGAATCCGTGCTGTCGGTCCGAAAAGTCTCCGGCGGCTTGCACCGCCAGTGTCAGTCTAGGTCTCAGCAAGAGCTCGTACAGCTTCCCGGCCGTGTTGAGAAGGCTCAGGGGCCTGTAGGAAGATGGCGCATCGGGGTCCCCCTTACCTTTGCTAATGAGGACTAGTCGAGCGTTCTTCCATAGTTTGCTAAACACCCCCGCTGCCAGGCACCCGTTGTACAGGTGTAGGAGTACATCAGGGCGTCGCGTCGCGACGAGCTGTAAGAGTTCGCCGGGCATGCTGTCGGGTCCTGGGGCCTTGTTAGGCTTCAGCGAGGACGCCGCGCTCTCGAGCTCTTCCCTCGTGAAGAGTGGGCACTCTGTCTCCGAGTCAGTTTCTGTATCGTCAGTTCTGTCCGGGTGCGATGGGAAAAGACCCTCAACGATCTTCTCCATCGCGTCGGCGTCTTTCGTCTCTGGTGGGCTCCGGGCCCCGAGTTTGCGGGTCACGATCTTGTAGGCCGATCCCCATAGGTCCAAGTCCACCTCGTCTGTCAGTCGTCTCCAGCACTGTTGTTTGCTGTCGTTTATGGCGCTTCTCAACCGCTTCCTGGCGAGTTTATATCTCTCCGAGCAGTCGGTAGCGTCGCGTCTGTGCTTTCGTCTTTGTGCCTGTCTGCGTAGTCTAAGGCATTCTAGTCTGATGTCTGAGATTTCTCTCGTCCACCAGTATGTCGGTATGTCAGTATTCCCCGGAAGGAGGCTCTGCATCTTGCAGTTGCCTCGAGAGCTTGTCCCTGTCCATGCGCTTTACGTCCCACCGAGAGGGTGGGACGTTCCGACTTTGTTTCGGTGATGTACTGGTGATCGCTGGCCGTGTAGTCCTCGATCACCTGCCATCCCTTCAGCCGCGTCTGTAGCCTGTCCGTGGCCAGGGTCACGTCTGGTATAGAGTTGCCGTAGCCGGGTTGTCTGTACGTCGTCGTGGTTCCTTCGTTTACCACTGCCAGGTCCAGCCTTGCGGCCATCTCTAGCAGCAATCGTCCTCGTCTGTTCGTCGTTGGCATTCCCCACTCGATCGCCCGCGCGTTAAAATCGCCCGCTACGATCAAGTTCCCTGGAATGTCCCTTACGGCGTCTTCCAGGGCCTCCATTTTATTCGCATACTCGCGCGCACTACAATTTGGGGTGAGGTAGACACTGACAATGGCGGCAGTGCCGACCCTTACCCAAACAAAATCTTCGCCACAACCCCTGTCTGTGATCCGCGTTGCATTGCTCCCACGGACCCACACTGCCGCCCAGCCTGATTTGCTGGCGATCCACGCCGGTTCGGGCAAGTCTCTGTACTGTTCGCTTATTATGAGTACGTCCGCGTCCGTTTCCGCCGCAATCTGAGGGAGGAGCGCATGTGTTACGCTGCTCCGATTCATGTTGCCTTGGACTATGGTCAGAGTCATTTCGTCTGTTTCGTCTTCAGTTCTGTCAGCGCTGCCTTGAATGTGGCGCACGCGGCCGTGCCGGGCACGTGAGCCAGGTCTTGATTGGCCCTTTCTGCGCAGAGGAAGCAGGCAGGCGCGTTTTTACACGCCTTGCCCACGTGTCCGCCCCTACCGCATCGCCAGCAGCAGTCACGTCTGTCTGGTCCCTTGCAGTTCTTTTTCATGTGTCCGAAGCCAAGGCACTTGTAGCACCTCAGCACGCGAAGTCTGGGTCGAACTCGGCAGTTCACCCACCCAATTTTTATGCGGCCCTTTTTGAGCAGGTCCATTCGAGAGCTTGTTCCCGGTTGTTCGACGCGAAGACGTGGACCTTGCGCTCTGCGTCGGTTCCGATTTCGCGGTTAATCGCGTCCGTGACGTCCTGTGCTGTCGTGACGCAGTCCAAGTCCAATAGCTCCAGCGTCACTCTGGAGGTCATGTCCTTTACCGTTGCGGTCTGTCCAAGTGCGTCTTGTAGGTCCTTTTGGAACACCTGTCGTGTCTGCTGGTTTTCCAGTTGCAGCAGTACCGCGCCGTCTTTGGTTTTCCGGATCGTCCTAATGTTTACCTTGTCTTTGATCGAGTCTACCTTCTGTCGTATGGCCCGTAGAATGTCCGTATACGACTGTCCGCTTGCCGGTTTGATCAGGATCGCACCTCGCCTGGGTTTCAGGGTCGGCCGATCCGACTTACGGCTTTGCGGCACAGTAGATTCCTTTTGTCCCGTCTCGTTAGTCTTTGTTTCCGTTGTTGTCTTCCGTTTTTTCTTTTTAGCGGCCACCCTCGCCCAAGTATCCGTCGAAGGCCCCGGCTGGGTGACATCCGTTATTATTATGCCGGTACCGAGTAATTGGATTATTCGGTAGTCGGTATAATATTAAAAGTTATTATTTTTTGGGATCGTTTGCCGATAAGGAGATGGATCTCGAGTAAAAGATGGAAACGCGAATTTATATAAAAGGAAGTATTTATTATAAGCAGCGGTAACTTTCCGTTGCCTATTTATATATCAAAGTAAGAAGTACAATAATGCGTTGTTTCGAGTATTTAACGAGGAACCAACCGTTCTCTTTTCAATCTAATTTAATACTGCCCTTTCGTAAAGCAGTTGCTAACTGTCTTTCCGAAAATCCTTTAGTTTGCAGTTTTAGCGTTAGCCTATCGTCGAACGCCAAGCGAGTCGCTCATGCTGCGTCGGCGTTCTTGGGGTCGTTCATACGATCGGGCATTGGACTTCGTTTCCTGACTTGAACGAATTCCAATGTTTCTTTGCTATGGAATATTCCCGAATATATGAAATACGGAGTGGAATATTTCGCGGCACAACATCCCTCCCCCCTTAAAAGGAAAAAATTATCTTTAAAAAATTTTTTCTGCGATTGGTTTCCCGTTTGAAGTTAATTAACAATACAATACAATGAAATTTTCATTTTTCATTTGTTAACGATGAAGTTTTTCCTTGCTTCTTATTAGCTTTCGAGCCGAGCGAGTCGCTCTCGGTTGGGGGGACGGGTGCATAACCTGGCCAGCTCGGATCGCGGTCGCTCTTCTGGCTGTTGTCGTCCGATCGGCTCGAGGTTGAGGTTTACCTCGGCTGCTGTCAGGGTCGTTGCCTCGCTCGTCCTTATTGGCGTTCGGTTTCGCTGATACCTATAACATTTAAACAGAACATAGCCAACCAAGGCTATTGGCGCTACTGCACCCAGTGAGGAAAAACTCAGATTATGGATGTGTTGCATCCCGTCTCCGTCTGTATTGAGGCCGTCCATGATTTGGTCGGCTCGAGCTCCGAGCTTTTGAAGCTCTTCTGGGTCTCGCAGCACGCTCTGTAATGGGATTGTCCTCTCGGTCTGCGCAGGGGGCGCCTGGGCTTCAATTTCCGTTAACGTTAAATTGAACGATGGGAGATAGTTTTCCCGGATGATCTGTGAGGTCCGCCCGATGGTTTTTATGCTGAAATCTTGGGCGGTTACTATACATACGCCTACCAAAGCCAGTATGCCTGAATTGTGTAATATTTCGTGTTGTGTGGGAGTAGTTTTTCCGCAACTTATTCCTACAGGTTCAGGTGTTGGCTTCTAGAAATTGAATTTTCTTGATTATATTTTCTATTTTCAAAGATGTTTTTTCTTATTGATCTTTCTCTCCTTGCGCTCCACGGAGCTCCCTTCCCACATTCATTAAGTGGTTTAATGTTCAATAAATAGTTTTAGACGGTTAGCGTGTACCGTTTGATTTTTCCGTCCCTTCCGGACGATGTAATTGACGGGAGGTTTCGCTTCCACAATCTGGTGGGGTCCCGTCCACTTTGGGGTCAGCTTGGCCGACCGCCCCCTGCGCACCGTATCGTCGCAAAGGAGTACACGTTCGCCGACACAGTACTCCTGCACTTGCGCGCCGTAATCGTACGCTGTCTTCGACCGTCTTTTCGCGCCTTCTAGATTCTCGCGAGCTACCGTCCATGCGGTGCGTAATCGTTCGCGTAACTCTTGGACGTAGTCGTCGTACGCATAGGTGCGGCGGGGCTCCTGCTTCACGGCGGTCAGTAACTCCGCTTCGCGTCCGTACACCAATACATGGGGTGACAATCCGGTCCCCGTATGTGGAGTGGTGTTGTACGTGAACATCGCGTACGGCAGCCACTCGTCCCAATTACCTTGATACTCATTTATGAAATTTTTCAGGTACTCAGCGAGGGTGCGATGCGATCTTTCTAGTGCGCCATTCGATTCTGGGTGGTAGGCAGTCGTTTGTATTTTCTTGATTCGGAGCAGTCGACACATCTCTTTGAAGGTCGAGCTGAGGAAATTCGTGCCTTGATCCGATAATATTACTTCCGGTGTCCCGTGCCAGCAGATCAATTCTTCAACGAGCGCCTTTGCTACTGTCGGAGCCTCTTGGTTCGGCAATGAGATAGCTGCGCTGTACTTGGTGAGTGCGTCTTGAATTGTAAGTATATATTTTTTCCCGGAGTCGCTTTCCGGCAGCGATCCTACAATGTCGACCGCAACTTTTTCAAATGACCTCGATGGGGTGTCCGTTACCACCATCGGCACTCGTTCCCTTTTTCTGATTTTACTCTTTTGACAGGATTCACATAGGGATATATGTAACGTACGCCGTATACCCTGATGCCCTCCTAGGGGGGTGTCGTGGTATTCTCTAATTATTTTCTGGCGGTCATCGGCAGAAGGAGTGGCTACGCCACTGCGGCAGTCGCTATACTCTTTTATAACGCTGTCTCCGTCCGCGCTGCTGGAAGTTCGTAGGCCACGGGCCCCGCCGTGCCTCGCTTCCTCAGCAGGCCTTTGCGGTGCTCTGTCCGCAATTTCTTCGCTCGGCGTGCCTACCGTAAGCTCTGCCGTTGGGTCGCTCTCTCTCTCGAGCGGCCTTGCAACGTTTGCCTTTCGCGGCCTTCCGCGCTTCGCGGGTCCGCCATGCTGTGCTGGGCCCGCTCCATCCTTGTCAGCGGTGCTCGCAGTCTTACCAGTGGCTTGCGTTGCTTGCTTGCGTGGTCTGCCCCTTCCCCGACCGCACGGCTTTTCGGCGGGGCTGTGGGGAGCGTTTAGTAGGGAGGCTTCAGTAGAGCGTTCTGCAGGCACGCTGCAAATCTCTCTATCCTCTTCTGGCGCATTGGCCAGCGCGGCTTATCTCTCTGCCGCATTGCTAGGCTGGCCCGGGGTATTCTCGGCTCTCCGCTTTGTGCGGCTGTCCGTACCCGATCGCTTGCTGTCCTTGTCTCTCTCGCGGGCGAGCTCAACCTCTCGGTCCAGCGAGCTACTATGGCTATACGGGGTATCTTCGGCCGTCCGCTTTGTGCGGTCATTCGTTGTGCCTACTTGCCCCATCGTGCGGTCCTCTTTCGACTCACGGACTTCGTTCTTCGCTCTCGTTTGGGCCCTCGTAGTAAGGAATATTCGACTTAGCGCATCTGAATTCGTATTGCGCTTTCCAGCCTTGTACTCTACGTTGAATTCATGTTCCGCCAATTTAATTTTCCAACGCATCAATCTCGAACCTGGGTCCTTTACTCCGAACAGCCAGGTGAGTGGTTGGTGGTCCGTGACTACTGTGAAACGGGTACTGTAAATATATGGCCGGAATTGAGCTAGGGCCCATACTATCGCGAGTAGCTCTTACTCCGTGTGTTACTATGTCGTCGAAGTACAGATAGCATTTGACGCCCTGTAGTCCTGCTAACGCGGAGTTCATTAGCCGCTGGAAAGTCGGTGGTGCGTTGTTCAATCTGAATGGACTCAAAATGACCCCGCGGAGTAGAAAATGCCGTTATTCTATGTTTTCCTGCGCCATCGGGATTCGGTGAAATCCAGAGGCGAGATCCAAAGTCGTAGAATATCGGGCCCGTCCCAACTGGTCCAATATTTCGGTGATATTGGGCAGTGGGTACGAGTCTCCGATAGTGGCTTCGTTCAACTTCAGAAAGTCCACCACTACGCGCATTTTCTTCACTTCGGCGGCAACGGGTTTCTTAGCCACGACCATCAGCGGCGCGTTACATTGACTCCTGCTGGACTGGGCTATTCCTTCCGCTAGCATTTTGTCTGTCGGCATCTTCACTTCTCTTTCTCGTGGGCGAGTTTAGCCTCTTGCTTCGACGAGTTATAGTGGTTGCCTTGGGTATCTTCGACTCTCCGCTTTGTGCGGCCGTTCGTATACCCGATTGCGCTATCATTCTCTTTTTTGTGGGACTGTCTTTCCTGTCCCACTTGGGCTCGTGTGGTCGCATATATGCGACTCAGAGCGTCTGCATGAGTATTTCTTTTTCCGGCTTTATGCATTTTACCGGACCCATGCCCCGATTTTACGGTCTTCCCAGGCAAGGGTTGCGATCCTAGGTCCTTCGATCCGACCTTAAAGGGTGCGCGATATTGCACCTCGTGCGTGCGCTGTCGCTTGTTCCCTCGTAGTTGGAATACACCGTTGTATTCGCACACTATTCCTGCGCGAGCTGCTTGCTTTTCACTGCTGGGGGGCACCAAGTCGGGCTTCCGTTGGCGCTGCGCAAACCGTTTGGCCTTCTTCCCCGTGCTCTCTGAGCTGACGCGCAGTGCCTTGACCTGGCGGCTACGTACGGTCTTCGCTATCTCCGACGGCTCGCATGTCACCGTCGGCTGTTGCACTTCCCCGTCGCATTTAGAAACTTCTAAACTCACTCTTTTGATTCTTGACGGTGTGACACGGGGTCTCTCTATGATGCCTCGGCCGATCCCGCTCCTTGTAGGTAGTCTGACAAGTGTATTTTCCTTGGCGGCATCCATGTTAGACCCGTTTCCGGAAGGAAGATTTATCTTTGTAAGCAGGCCTATGTATTTGCACGTGGCGGCAGTTCTACTGCGTGGTGACGAATATATCCTCGTCGCGCCGTCCCTTAGCGGCATGCAGTGCCCATACAACTTGAGCATCTCGCCATGCAGGATGTCCGCTTTATGCTGCTTGATAAAGTCCATGCAAAGTAATCCGTTGACCCTCAACGGCACATTGTTCGGAACGATGTAGAACCAATGCTCTACATTTAAAGCCGGTGTCTCGAGTACAATTTTAGCTATACCAAGGGGGGTGAATTCTTCGCCCGCCACACCCTGTAATTCCACGGAGCACCTGCTCACCATGGTCTCGGGCTTAAGACAGCCTTCCTTGATTATGCTGCACTGCGCTCCGGTGTCCGCTTTGAGGGTGAGTACCCCGGTCGTGGCCAACGGTGCATCGATATCGAAGTCGCTGGCGGTGGCACTCGACGCCGGCAGCGTTACTTGTAGAAGTTGCAGCGTTGTTTTCTTCTGCTTGCACACAGGTCTCTGCTGGACAGTTAGCGTATTCAGTCTCAGTGCGCCCAGCGTGTTCACGCCTGCAGTGGCTGGATCTGGCCCCGCAGTTACAGTATTTTTTGCATCTTTGTAGCCTGCGTTTCTTGGCTGTCGGGGTGGCTGCCTTGGCTCGCTTTTATTCTGCGACAATCTCTTCCGGCAGTCCTTCCACATGTGGCTCTTCTTCTGGCAGTAATTGCAGGTTATTTACACATTGTGGATTGACTTGTTTTCACTGGGTACTGGTAGGCTTACTCGTTCCGATCTGCGGGTGCAGTCTCGAGCCATGTGTCCAGTGTTTCTACAGGTGAAACAATTTTCGCTCTGCCGGGATGATGCGCTTTGGGACTTCTGGGGTGACTTAATACTCCACCTACCCCTCCCTTTGGCTGCACCATATTCGTGATCTCGATGGCTCCTGTAACGGACTCGTGGAGGGTGGCGTAATTACGAGATCTCAACAGAATTTTGACCTGCCCATGCAGTCCATTTTCGAAGTTGGCCTGGGCGCTCTTCCGTGTTAGATTTTCGACGATGCGCATCTCCAACATCGAGGTGGCTTCCTCGCAGAGTTTTTCTATTATATCGATGGTGATACGCTCAGTCCTGGCGGCGTATACCGCGATGTCCTCACCCTGGCCTTGCCGGAGGGAGGTGAACTCTACTTGTAACGCAGGCAACGACTTCCGCTTTCCGTACAGGGCCTCCAGCTCGGTTTTAAGCTGCGCTACCGAGAGGATGACTTTATGCTTCATCTCTCTGGACGCCCTTCCCTCGAACTTGCTGCTGAGCACCAGTTCCAACAGGATGTCTTGATCCTGGGGCGCTACTCTCTTGAAAACTGTCTAGCATGATCGCAAGAAGGCATCTAGTTCGTCAGCGTTGCTGCCGTCGAAGCGCTTTATATTTTTCAAGGCCAGCCCCAGGTCGAGTGTCCGACTCGGTGTTTCCGACACCCTTCGTTGTTCCCTTTGGAACACGGGATCCGCAGGGGGATAATCCGATTCCTCAAATCGGGTTTGCCTCGACCGCAGACGTGGTATCGGACGTTCTGCCAACCCTGTATTTCCCAGCCTCCGCGATAGTTCGCATACTCTCTATTTCCCGGTCAACCATGTCCTCGGTGACGTGCTCGGGCGTTCGCTCGCCAGTGGCCATATTAAAAACGTCGTCGCTAACGTTGCTGTCAAAATCCTCGAATGACGCACCCCTACGTGGGTTTACGCCAAACTGGGCCGTCAGTCGGTCCGCCAGGGCCCCTTGTCTGGACGAAGGGATTCGCCCCGATAGCGAAAGCTCGAATAGCGCCCTGCGCGCTTCGTAAACTATGTCCCCTACGGCCGCGGCTAATCCAGCTGTGGGGTCTACCCCTGCGCCAGGCAACGTTGTCTCTAGCGAGTTGCCCCTATGCCTTGATCGGGCTCCTCTCGATTCGGACACGTTTGCTAATTTCTCGGCGAACTCTACTTTAAAATATTCCCACAAAATCTCAAGATAAATATATATGTAGTGGAATATTTTCCCAAATATCGGTTGTACGCTGGCTTTGGCAAAATTATTAATTTTGTTTTCAAAAATTTCAAAATATTTTTCCTATCTGGCTTCAGTTTATCGGCTATATGTATAAGTATAATGTAACCGCCACTTACAGATAGATGATCTGGAAGATTGTCCTTTCCATACTGTTGCCGACTTGTTGTCCTGTATCTCTGTTCGGTCGATGGTCCTTGTCGTCCTTCCTGACGCTGTTGACCCGTTTCTTCGTTGGTTCCTGGGTTCGTCCTTGGTGCGTCGCCAATGGTTGCGCGACGGCTTCTTCTCGAGTAGCTGCTTTGCGTACTCGGCTGCACACTTTGTGCGGTTTTCCGCGACTTGACGTTACACCGTCAATCGGGACTTTAAACGGTTGACCGATACGTCACCCCGCACCGATGTTCACTTTGCGTCTTCGCGTTCGATTAGTCGGGTTTTCACGAACTACACTAGTGTCCTTGCACGCGCCGTAGTCGTCACTTCTGAGTATTCTTAACTTTGTGCAAAACACTTTTGTTCTAATAAATCACGAATCACTTAACTTCGGCAAATCCCACCGCTGCCACCAAATGTTATGCCGGTACCGAGTAATTGGATTATTCGGTAGTCGGTATAATATTAAAAGTTATTTTTTTTTGGGATCGTTTGCCGATAAGGAGATGGATCTCGAGTAAAAGATGGAAACGCGAATTTATATCAGGAGTACAAATTGAAAATGCGGGATTTTTTTCTATTTTTGAACGTTTATTCTGAAAAAATGGTAACAAATGAATTATTCAAAGTATTGTCCATCGCTAGCCACAACTTTTTCCCATCTTTCTGGCAATTTACGGATACCGTCGCGAAAAAATTCGGCCGGCTTGGCTGCTATCCAGTCATCGACCCATTTTTGGGCTTCTTCGTAAGAATGGAAGCGCTGGTCAGCTAGGCCATGTGTCATCGATCGGAAAAGGTGGTAATCGGAAGGAGCAATATCTGGGCTATACGGCGGGTGGGGTAAGACTTCCCATTTCAGCGTTTGTAGGTATGTTTTGACCGGCGCTGCAACATGTGGCCGAGCGTTGTCATGTTGCAAAATTACTTTGTCGTGTCTTTGCTCGTATTGTGGCCGTTTTTCTTTGAGTGCGCGGCTCAAACGCATCAATTGAGTTCGGTATAGTGCTCCTGTGATGGTTTCGTTCGATTTCAATAGCTCATAATACACCACACCCAGCTGGTCCCACCAAATACAGAGCATGAGCTTGGCGCCGTGAATATTTGGTTTGGCCGTCGATGATGATGCATGGCCGGGGTAACCATATGATTTTTTGCGCTTCGGGTTATCGTAATGGATCCACTTTTCATCACCAGTGACAATGCGATGCAAAAAACCCTTCCGTTTTTGCCGTTCGAGCAGCAGTTCGCATGCAAAAAAACGGCGCTCGACGTCTCTCGGCTTCAGCTCATACGGCACCCAATGTCCTTGCTTTTTGATCATTCCGAGGGCTTTTATACGATGGGAAATGGCTTGTTGTGTCACTCCCAATGAATCTGCGAGCTCTTGTTGAGTTTGACACGAGTCTTCATTGAGTATTGCCTCCAATTCAGCATTCTCAAACTTTTTCACTTGGCCCGGCCGCTCTTTGTCCTCAACGTCAAAATCACCACTTCTAAACCGCACAAACCATCTCTCGCACGTTGAAACCGATGGAACATGACTCGGATAAGCCTCGGAGACCAATCGATGTGCTTCAGCAGCACTTTTCTTCAAATTAAAGAAGTAAATTAAAACTTCCCGCAAATGCTGTTTTGTTGGCACGAAACTCGACATATTGAGAGCTCAAAAAAACTATGAATTTGATACTGCGACAAATTGACACATACTGAAAATTAAAGCTATAAGACGTAGCTTTGACATGAACATAGTCACAGTACTGCCTGATGCGTATAGCGTTAGTAACGCCATCTGTTATCAAACCCGCATTTTCAATTTGTACCCCTGATATAAAAGGAAGTATTTATTATAAGCAACGGTAACTTTCCGTTGCCTATTTATATATCAAAGTAAGAAGTACAATAATGCGTTGTTTCGAGTATTTAATGAGGAACCAACCGTTCTCTTTTCAATCTAATTTAATACTGTCCTCTCGTAAAGCAGTTGCTAACTGTCTTTCCGAAAATCCTTTAGTTTGCAGTTTTAGCGTTAGCCTATCCCCGTCGTCAAGCACGTGTTGTACAGGTCGAGAAATATCTCCGGCCTCAGGTTGAACATCAGCCGGATAATCTCCGCCGGTACTCCGTCTGGTCCCGGTGCCTTACCAGTCTTCATTGCGTTGGATGCCCTAGTGAGCTCTTCCGCCGTGAAGATGGGGGCTGCCGGTGTGTCCGTGTCATCTGTAACGTCCGTCCGTATCGGGTGTGTAGGAAATAAGCCGTCGACGATCCGTCGTGCGGATTCGGCGTCTTTGAGTTCTGGTGGTACCCGGGCCCCTAGTTTACCAGTCACGATTTTGTAACCAGTACCCCAGGGATCCTGATCCACCTCCTCGCAGAGCCTCTTCCAGCAACGCGTCTTGCTGTCTCGTATCGCGCTCGTCAGTGCTCTTCGTGCTGCCTTATATTCGGCTTGGAGGTTTTCCCTTTTGGGTCTTCCCCCAGCCCTCGTCACTAGTCGTCGGCTTGCCAAGCAGACCCTTCGCAGCTGGGCTATTTCGTCCGTCCACCAGTATTGTGGCTGCCTGTTTTGTCGATGTCGTCGTTTCGGCATTGTGCTGTTGCACAGCCGGTCCGTCAGTTTGGCCGTCTCGTCTACCAGTCTTTCCGCCCTTTGCCGGCCAGTCAGCTCAGGGGGGACTTTTGTTATCGGTGCTGGTGCTACCACCAGCTCCTCCGAAAATTTTTGTATGTCGAGTTTGTTGAGGTTCCACCGCGAGGGGTGCTGGGTCTTCGTCCGTCTCGTCGCCGTTTGTCCTGTCACTTCGAAGACAATGTACTGGTGATCGCTGGCCGTATAGCCGTCGAACACCCGCCACTGTCCTATCCGTGGCGATATTCTGTCCGATGTCATTGTGACGTCAGGGATGGAGTTTCCAAACCCTGGTCGTCTGTACGTCGGTACGTTTCCCGTATTTGCTACAACCAGGTCTAGCCTTGCGGCCATCTCCAGCAGCAGCCGTCCACGTTTGTTCGTTGTTGTCATTCCCCACTCGATCGCCCGCGCGTTGAGGTCTCCCCCGATGATAACGTCTCCAGGCAGATTCCTGATTCCGTCTTCAAGGAGCGCCACTTTCCTCTCGAAATCCACCGCGGTGCAGTTGGGTGTCAGGTAAACGCTGACGTAAGTGACAGCGCCGACCCTTGCCCAGACGTAATCGTCCCCGACACCGCAGTTAATTATTCGAGATTGGGCAGCGCCCCTTACCCAGATAGCTGTGGTCTCTGTCTCGTTCGTAATGTACGTTTGTGTCGTTCTTCTCCTGTACGGTTCGCACAGGATCAGAATGTCGGCGTCATGTTCGTCAGCTATCTGTGGTAGTAGCATGTCTGCTGTCCTACTCCTGTTCAGGTTTCCCTGAACTATTCTGTCCGTCTTCCGGCCTGCTTCCTGCACTCCTCCAGCGCAGCTCGGAACACCGCGCACCTCCCGGAACCCGCGAGGTGCGCCGCGTCCTTGTGCTTTGCCTCGGCGCACAAAGGACAGGCCGGTTTGTTTTTACAGTCCGTTGCGTAGTGTCCCGTTTCGCCGCATTTCCTGCAGCTTTTTGTCCGGTCCGTGTTCGTGCAGTTGACCTTGACGTGTCCATAGTAGCCAAAGCACTTGTGGCATTTCGTCACTGTCAGTCGTTTTCGGACGCGGCAGTGCACCCATCCTATCCCGACCCGTCCCCGCCGAAGCAGCACCTCGGCTTCCCGCGACTCCACATCGCAGACCGCCATGTACTGCTCGGCGCGATTCGGGCCAAAGATGTGGACCCCGAAGTCGCCGTCTCGTCCCGTTTCTCGTCTCAGCGCCTGGATCACGTCATCCGCGGTGGTGACGCAGTCCAAGTCCATGATTTCCAGTTGCGCCCTGGAGGTCATGGTCCTGACGGTGCCTGTGTCTCCGACCGCGTCCTGAATTGCGCGCTGAAACTGTTCTCGTCCGTCCGTGTCTGTCTGTATCTTGATAAGACACCGTCCGTCTTTGGTCTTCCTTAGAGCCGTCACCTGCACGTGACTGCTCGTCGGGTCGACCGTCGTCCTAATCTTCCGCACCATGTCCGAGTACGTGTTGTCTTTCCCAGGCTTGACCAGCACAGCCGTTCCCCTATGTTTGGGGGCCGGTCTGCGCTTTTCAGCCCGGGTCGGTGCGTTCGTCTCGTCCGTCCTGTTTTTCGGTTCCGTCGTTTTTTTTTCCTTTTTTGTTTCGTCACGTTTGTCCAGGCTCCATCGTCCTCCGTCCTTGGGGGTCGCTTACGCGGGGCCTCCGGAGGGGTCTTTGTCGCCTCCCGTTTACGCTTTGACGGTCGCGTTGTCGGTACGTGTGTCTCCGTTTCTGTTTCCGTCAAGTCGTCTGCCGCCATTTGTCCCTTTGAGTCTGTTATTATTATTATTATTATTATTATTATTATTATTATTATTATTATTATTATTATTATTATTATTATTATTATTATTATTATTATTATTATTATTATTATTATTATTATTATTATTATTATTATTATTGTTATTATTATTATTATTATTATTATTATTATTATTATTATTATTATTATTATTATTATTATTATTATTATTATTATTATTATTATTATTATTATTATTATTATTATTATTATTATTATTATTATTATTATTATTATTATTATTATTATTATTATTATTATTATTATTATTATTATTATTATTATTATTATTATTATTATTATTATTATTATTATTATTATTATTATTATTATTATTATTATTATTATTATTATTATTATTATTATTATTATTATTATTATTATTATTATTATTATTATTATTATTATTATTATTATTATTATTATTATTATTATTATTATTATTATTATTATTATTATTATTATTATTATTATTATTAGGTGGCGGAATGTCAGCATGGACATCAAACAAGGATTGCAGAAGCTGGAGGAATCCTTGGAGGCCATTTGAGCATCCAGATTAGAGAGGAAGAAGATTGAAGCAGAATTGCGGAAAATACCAGCGGGAGGCAGACGACTAGCCGCACAATCTTCGAATGGAGGAATCCAGAGGTCACAACACCTAACCAGCCCAGGAGGCGGATCTCTTGTACAACGGGCGGATAAAAGATCTAAGCATGGAGAAACGGAAGGTGAGTGGCAAGAACCTCGCCGCAGAAAGGAGAAAAGAGGCGCGGTCAAGGCCAACAATAGGAAAGCCAGAAGAGCTGCAAGGAATGACGAGGAAACTTCGGCGACAAGGATGAAAACAACTCCACCGAAACGCTAAAAAGAGCGGAACAAACGCATCCGGGATAGGCCGCGTGGCGAAGCCGTTCTTATCAGGCCGGAAACGGGGAAAACCTACGCAGAGATACTGTGTAACGGTATTAAACGTTAACATTGCCCTTAATGGGCTTGTTCGGACTCGAGCAGGAAGGAAAGTAATTTTAGGCTTTTGTAATAGGTAGAAGTAGGGTTTATTCAGATTAACTGATAGAAATTATGCGATACATCCGGAAAATGCACAGAAGATTCAATTATCTGACCCTGTTGTTCTCGGTATTTTGGCTACCTCGGGCCTTACATGTAATTATTCCCGGGCACTCGAGTGCAGTTACAATCGTGTCCGCAGGTGTAGTTAAAGAATTCATAAAGATAAAAATGTAACTTTTAACAATATATTCGATGGCGTGAAAAGAGATGTCGATAAACAATATAATTCATAATGTGAAGATATTCATTAACTAATATTGAATTAATAAAAGAAAAATAAACGTTGCTTGATAATTCTGATCTACCCGCCGCGTTCCTTAGGTAAGAGTTTTAGCACGCGTACTGTCGGTAACTGACCGGCCGTCGCTTGATTCTACCGCCGAATAGTCTACTTTCCAACGCTACAGGTCTGTTGGTAGGAGTGGATATCTATATTTTTTTAGAGGTCGACTACGCGTCCACCCGACCGCTGCTACTATCCGGCGTCCGTACGATGCATTCTGAGTGCATGCGCAGTGTCTCGGTATATCAGGGCCGTACCCTGTGCATTTATTGCCTCTTTATTCTATATTCGATCCCTATTGAATTACTACCATAATTCCCTGGTTTTTAATATGAAGATCTCATATCTTCGTTATTTAAAATATTTCGGAACGTATTTCGTGTCAGAGAGAGAGAAGACTGTTGAGTTTGCTTGATTAGATAGCTCCGTCCGCGGCTACTAGTGTGAGGAAGAGAGACAGCGATAGACCGCTCTGTTTATGTTTGGGTCTACGGTGCGTCGGCCTTGAACGCAGCACCGACTCAGCTGCTTCCCGTCAAGTATGTGTGTCAGGTTCTACAGCTGGGCTCTCTTGGTACCAGTTCGGCTGCACCTAGCGAGGGTTGGTTGCTCTTCCTTCCTGGTAGCTGGACTTCTGCGTTGGCGGGACCTGCGAACAAAACTGTTCCCCGAATGCCGAAATTCTGGTATTTTTATACCAGAATCCCCTCCAGCTGGCCCATGCTTTTGGTATGACTATAGTTGGTGGCGGTCCTGTAGCCCATGTCCTGTAGCCCACTGGTACGTCATTTTTAAAATCGTCGTTGGCCTTTTAATACTCCGTTGCCTGTATTTTTCAAACGGAATAACGGGACTTGGTCACCGATATATCGGCCTAATGGTGTGAGTGACGGCTCGATAGCGGTGCGTTGTTGTGTGCGTACCGAGCGTCATGAGTTGCCGAGTATAGGCCGATCTTACTTGGTGTGCGTAACGCGCGGTAGCGATGCCTTAGTGTGAGCACCGCGCGATCTCAGATAGTTTGTATGTCTCAACTGAAGGACATCCGCGCCAAAGTGAACCCTGCAGACACGGAGACGGACATCAAAGCCATCCGTCAGACTCACAAAGGTGAAATTCTGCTGAAGCTAGGCAGCAACCAGAAGAATAAGGACGTCTTCACCAAGGCCCTGAAAGATGCACTGGGAAGTACGGGCAAAGTCACCGAACTCATCCCGAAGATGACCCTCGAGATTAGAGGCCTCGACGGAGCAACTGAAGAAGAAGATGTGCTTGACGCCTTGGCACGCGAGTACCCGGGTCAAGTAGATAATGTTAAAGTCCGAGTGCCCAAAACGATTTACAGGGGCCAGAAAATCGCTCTTATCGAGATAGATGAAATAAAGGCAACCGAACTCATCCACAAGGGCAAAATCAAAGTTGGCTGGGTCAGCTGTAGAATTCGGAAACGGATATCTGTAATGCGGTGCTTCAGGTGCTTGGGGTATGGGCATCGAGCCAAAAACTGTAGTGGCCCGGATAGAAGTAAACTCTGTTATAAGTGTGGTGAAACTGGTCATAAAGGCGCTAAGTGCGATAGGGAAGCGCGGTGTGTTTTGTGCGCGGACAAAGCGCAATCGTCCCACATGCCGGGAACAGGGAAATGTGCCGCTTTTCGGAGAGTGTTAGAAAGTGCTAAGAACAGGAGCCCGAAATGACAAGGGTACTTCAAGGAAATCTGAACAGGAGCAGGACGGCCGACGACCTCCTGACACAACTGGTGCGCGAAAAAAAATGTGATTTGATAATTATCAGTGAACAATATCGTGATAAAATTAATACGAGCTGGTACGCGGACAACCTGGGCACTGCAGCCATTTGGGTCCCGAATCCCGGAAAAGGCCGAGTAGAAGATCACGGAAGGGGAAACGGCTTTGTCTGGATTAAACATAGGGACGTTTACTACGTGAGCTGCTACTTCACGCCCAATGAAGGCATCGAGCAATTTGAAGAGAAGCTCAACAGCCTGGAAGACAAACTACGGGACATGGAAGGAAAAATCACCGTGGCTGGAGATTTTAATGCGCGAGCGATCGAATGGGGTATGCCGCATCCGGATGGCAGAGGTAGACGCGTAATGGAAATGGTTTCACGACTAAGCCTCACAGTGCTCAACACTGGTTCAACTGCGACTTTCCGACGCCCAGGCTACAGGGGAACGATACCGGACATTTCGTTTGCATCGGAACGCGCAGTGCCATGTGTGAGAAAATGGACGGTGATTGAAGACTTCACAGGCAGCAACCACCAATACATCACGTTCGAATTATTTGAACGAGGAAACGCACCAAGGATCAGCAGGGACCTACCACCAAGATGGAACGTAGCCAAAATGGACGAGAGGAAACTGCGTATAGCGATACTCAACGGACGGAGAATCTCGATGCACGTTAAAAACTCAAGTGCAGAAGAATTAGTGGACGAAACGATGCAGCTAGTATTGCAAGCGTGCAGAGCATCGATGCCGAGAAAGCAGCGACCAGCAAACAAGCGGGCAGCGTACTGGTGGACCGACGAGGTCGCCGATCAGCGAAAACGATGCCTCCGACTGCGAAGGAAAGCAACCCGACTTCGAAGAAGGAATCCTGATGAGGCAGCAGTCATCGCGGCTGAATACAAAGATGCCAAGAAGATCCCACAGCGTCAAATTGGCCGCAGCAAGATGGAGCGCTGGAATTCCATTATACAGGACGTGAATAACAACCCGTGGGGATTGGGCTACAGGATGATGACGCGGAAACTAGAAGCTTTCCCGGAAGGAGAGAGCATGGACCTGAATAGGATGAAAAACATCGTAGATACCCTATTCCCGACTCACCCACCGAGGAGCGAAGAGGATGTCGACATCAGGGTTGAGGACATTACGTCATTTAACGAGGAGGAGCTGATGGATGCGGTCAAATCACTGCAGAACAGGAAGGCCCCAGGACCCGACGGCGTACCAGCAGAAGTGTTGAAGGCGGTGGCAGGCGCCCGCCCGAAACTGCTTCTCGATATGTACAACTGCTGCCTGAAGAGCGGAGTTTTTCCCAAACGCTGGAAGATGCAGCGTCTAGTGTTAATCAGCAAAGGCAAAGGAGACCCTAACTCCCCGTCAGCCTACAGGCCACTGTGCATGCTGGACACGGCCGGGAAATTGCTGGAGAGGATGATCAAGCCGCGACTACATACAGCTATACGGGAAGCAGGTGACCTGTCCGATAGACAATTTGGTTTCAGGAAAGGACGATCAACGGTAGACGCAGTTCAAGAGGTCACGAGGACAGTTGAGGCAACGCAGGAGAGCAACCATTACTCCCGAGAGATCGTGGTATTGGCTGCGCTCGACGTGAAGAATGCCTTCAATTCAGCAAGATGGTGCGACATGATGCAGGCGCTAAAGGTAAATTTCCAGGTACCAGCGTACCTCCTCGCGATGGTAGACAACTACTTGAAGGACCGAGTACTGCTCTACGACACACGAGAAGGACAACAGAGAAAAGTCATCACCTCAGGCCCAGCCCAGGGATCGATCCTCGGGCCAGATCTCTGGAACATCTCGTACGATGGAATTCTATGGATGGAAATGCCAGATGACACTTACCTGATAGGATACGCCGACGACGTCGCCGCGGTCATCACAGCAAGAGACCCCGAAGCGGCACAAAGGCGTCTTAACCAGGTCATGAGGCGGACGCACCAATGGATGGGGGACCACGGACTCAGCCTAGCCACGCAGAAGACGGAGATAGTAATTCTCACTCGGAAGAGGATCCCGAACATACTGCGCATGCGCGTCGGAAACGAAGAAGTGGAAACGAAGGGTGCAGTGAGGTATCTCGGCATCACCCTGGACACCAAACTAACCTTCTGGGAACACATCAGGAAAGCGACAGACAAAGCGGCGACTATGGTCGCAGCGCTGAGCCGTCTCATGGCGAACGTGAGAGGACCAATGACCAGCAAACGCTAGCTTCTAATGTCGGTGACGCACTCGATTCTCCTCTATGGAGCAGAGATCTGGGTGGACGCACTGGAAGTGGAAAGCCGAAGGAAGCGTATAGCCGCGGTACAAAGAAGAGGAGCCCTGAGAGTGGCCTGTGCATACCGAACGGTATCAGGACCGGCGGCCCTGGTCATTGCTGGAGTGGTACCCATCAAGCTCCTCGCGAGAGAGAAGAAACGAGTCTACCTACGACGAGCTGAACACGATCGACAACAAATCAAGAAACAGGAGAGGAATCACACCATGGAGGTTTGGCAGGGCATGTGAGACAGTGACGCAAGAGGAAGATGGACAGCCAGACTCATCAAACATCTGGCCCTATGGACAGATCGTAAACATGGGGAAGTGACTTACTACCTGACCCAACTATTGAGCGGGCATGGCTACTTCAGCGCGTACCTTCACAAGATCGGGAAAGTGGAAAATCCGCGGTGTATCTACGGGGATTCTGAATGCGACGACGCTCATCACACTTTCTTTGAGTGTAATCGATGGAGGGATGAGAAGGAAAGGATGGAGGAGTCACTAGGTTTTATCACCCCACAGAACATAGTGGCATCGATGCTGATCAGCGCGGAGAAGTGGGATGCGGTGACAAATTTTGCCGAAACAGTTCTACGCCAGAAGAAATAAGAAGAAAACAACAGAGTAATAGCCGGAGCAGACAACAACTAGTTGGACATCGTGAGTATAGTGAACAGTGCAGTGCGGGAAAATAGTGCCGAGTCCAGTGAACCACAGTGAAGTGACACAGTGGAAACAGTTAGGGCATTAGCGTGTCCGTTAATGGAATTGGGCAGAATATCACAGCTTGCGCCGGACCGCGACCATAAGCAAGGAGAAAAGAGTGAAAAGGCCTGGAAGGCAAAGGAACAGAACGACCCACACGAAATGCGGAAGCGGTTCCGGGGTCGTTACACAACATCTGCAAAAAGGGTTGGTGGTTTATAGTAGGTAGAAATCTTACACTTTGAGGAGTGCGGTCCCTCCTCTCTGTCTTTTTTAAGATTTTTCAACACCCCTCGGAAAAAAAAATAAAGTATGTCCATACAGTTATATATTTATTTTTAATGCTAAATATTTTTTTACATGATTCCCATTATGCCGTCCGTGCGATAAAATAAAAAGTCCAAGTCCCGTGATTTCGAAACACGCAGAGTCAATTCGTTAGAAACTACGATGCCCGGCGAAGGGGTGGACCTTGCAGCGGGCTTAGCTGCAGCCGTCGGGGACATCGTGTACGAAGCGTGCAGGGCGTTATCACAGCTCTCGCCGTCGGGACGAATCCCCGCAGCCAGGCAGGAGGCCCTCGAAGGCCAACTGGGCGCTGAGTTTGGCGTGAACCCACTCAGGGGCGCGTCTTTTCGGGACCACAGTATTATCGATAGCGACGACGTGTTTAATATGGCCACTGGCAAAAGAACGCCTGAAAGCGTAATCGAAGACAGGGTCGAGCGGGAAATAGAGAACATGCATACGATCGATCGCGTAGGATTCCCTGCAGCAACCGGTACGGCAGCCCGGTCAGTACCAGCAAAAGTACGCGATCGGTTGGAGGCGGTCGACCGGAGCCAACGCGATCTAGAAAGAGCTCAACGGCAGTGCGAAAGGCTGCAGCGCGAGCACGATCGAGGCTAACGCGAACTCGATCGCGAACTCAAGGAGGCTGAAACACCGTCGGCAAGGCGGAATTTAGTGGATACGCTAAACGAGGTTGGTGCGGACGAGTATGAGCTTATCCACACCTTAAGAGAGCAAATTGCCGACCTCCAGCGACGGTTAGGAGGAGCAGGGATGGAGGACTATCCGCCCCCGCACAGGCCCCGAGACGCACGCGGTTAGAGGAGACGCAGAGGCCCTCAAATATGCTCAGCCTCAACCTCGGAATAAAAATGGTGAAAACGTTCGACGGTGAAGACGCAAAGGCATTGCCGCTCTTTTTGAAGTACTGCGAGACGATTTTTCGCAGGGTAGCCAATGAGGAGCATGACACCCTCCTTGAATTAATTGTCATGAGCAAATTAGAAGGTGCGGCAGCAAGACAACTGCAGCACAAAACCATCAGTACCATGGCGCAACTCAGGAGCGAATTGGAAGCGTTGTACGGACAACGAAAGTCCCTGGCCGCGTTGCAAATGGAGTTCAGTTCCCTCCGGCAGGGACAGAACGAGGACATCGCCGCCTACGCGGCAAGAACGAAGAGAATTACGGTAGATATCGCCGAAATACTCTGTGATCCGTTGAAAACAGAGGATCAGAAGATCACCGTCGAGAGTGTCACCCGACGAAGCGCACAGGCCAACTTCGAAAACGGCCTGCACGGCCAGGTGCAAGTGCTGGTGCGTGCGAGAAATTACCAATCGCTGCATGACTCTGTGGTAGGGGCCATAGAGATATCCATTATAGTGTAGCCAAAGGAAGGGGTAGGCGGAGCACTAAGCTACCCCTGAAGGTCCCTAGGCGCACTATCCTGGCAGGGAGAAAATTGTTTTATCTGCGGAAAAGCTGGACACATGGCTCGAGACTGCACCCGGGATGTAGGACGAGTAAGCCTACCAGTATCCAGTGAAAATAAGTCAATCTACAACGTAGAAATAACCTGCAATTACTGCCAGAAGAAAGGCCACATGTGGAAGGACTGCCAGAAGAGACTGTCGCAGAATAAAAGCGAGCCGACGTAGCCGCCCGACGGCCAAGAAACGCAGGCTACAAAGATGCAAGAAATACGGTAACTGCGGGCCATATCCAGCAACAACAGACGTTAACACGCTGTGCGCACTGAGACTGAATACGCTAACTGTCCAGCAGAGACCTGCGTGCAAGCAGAAGAAAACAACGCTGCAGCTCCTACAAGTAACGCTGCAGGCGTCGAGTGCCACCGCCAGCGACTTCGATATCGATGCACCGTTAGCCACGACCGGGGTACTCACCCTCAAGGCGGACACCGGAGCGCAGTGCAGCATAATCAAGAAAGGCTGTCTCAAACCAGAGACCATGGTGAACGACTGCACCGTAGCGCTGCAGGAGATGGCGGGCGAAAAATTCATTCCCCTCGGGATAGCTAAAATTGTGCTCGAGACACCGGTTTTAAATGTAGAGCGTTGGTTCTACATCGTTCCGAACAATGTGCCGTTAAGGGTCAACGGAATACTTGGCATGGACTTTATCAAGCAGCATAAAGCGGATATCCTGCATGACGAGATGCTTAAGTTGTATGCGCACTGCATGCCGCTACGGGATGGCGCGACGAGAATATATTCGTCACCACGCAGTAGCACTGCCGTAACATGCAAGTATATAGGCCTGCTTACAAAGATAAATCTTTCTTCCGGAAACGGGTCTAACATGGATGCCGCTTAAAAGAATAAAACTGTCGGACTACCTATAAGGAGCGGAATCAGCCGAGGCAAAGTAGCGAGATTCCGTGTAACACCGTCAAAACCCAATAGAGTGAGTTTAGATATTTATAAAAGCGGCGGGGAAGTGCAACAGCCGACGGCGACACTCGAGCCGTCTGAGATAGCGAAGATCGTACGTAGCCGACAGGTCAAGACACTGCGCGTAAGCTCTGAGAGCACGGGGAAGAAGGCCAAACGCTTTACGCTGCAACAACGGAAGCCCGACTTGGTGCCCCCTATCAGTGAAAAGCAAGCAGCTCGCGCAGGAATAATGTGCGAATACAATAGTGTATTCCATCTACGAGGGAACAAGTGACAGCGCACGCACGAGGTGTAGTATCGCGCACCCTTTCAGGTCAGATCGAAGGACCTAGGATCGCAACCCTTGCCTGGGAAGAACGTAAAATCGGGGCATAAGTCCGGTAATATGCAGAAAGCCGGAAAAAGAAATACCGATGCAGACGCTCTGAGTCGCGTATACGCGACCACATGAGCCCAAGTAGGACAGGAAAGACAGTCCCACAACAAAGAGAAAGATAGCGCAATCGGGTATACGAGCAGCCGCACAAAGCGGAGAGTCGAAGATACCCAAGGCAACCGAGATAACTCGTCAAAACGAGAGGCTAAACTCGTCCACGAGAAAGAGAAGTCGAGAGGCCGACAGACAAAATGCTAGCGAAAGGAATTGTCCAATCCGGCCGGAGTCAGAGGAACGCGCCGCTGCTGCTTGTAGCGAAGAAACCTGATGCGGCCGGAGTGAGGAAAATGCGCGTAGTGGTGGAGTTTCAGAAGTTGAACGAAGCCACCATCGGAGACTCATACCCACTGCCCAATATCACTGAAATATTGGACCGGTTGGGACGAGCCCGATATTATATGACTTTGGATCTCGTCTCTGGATTTCACCAAATCTCGATGACGCAGCAAGACAAAGAAAAAACCGCTTTTTCTACACCACAGGGCCATTTTGAATATAACCGCATGCCATTTGGACTAAAGAACGCGCCGCCGACTTTCCAGAGACTGATGAACTCCGCGCTGGCTGGACTGCAGGGAGTTAAATGCTATGTATACCTAGACGACATAGTCATCCACGGTAAAACCTTGGAGGAGCACAATGATAGGCTTTGAAAGGTACTGCAGCGGCTAAGAAAAGCCAGATTGGCAGTGCAACCGAGCAAGTATCAGTTCCTGCGTAAAGAGACGTGCCTCGGCCGTATCATCTTCGAAGAGGGGTGTACGTGCCGATCCGAAGAAGCTGGAAGCTGTAAGGGAATTCCCGGTGCCAAGAGACGTAAAAGGAGTATAATCCTTCCTCGGACTAGCTGGTTATTACCGAAAATTCATCAAAGATTTCTCGAAAACCGCTAAGCCACTTACAGAATTAACCCAAAAAGGGGTTAAATTCGAGTTGCCCGCGGTAAGAGATGCTGCCTTCGAAGAACTGAAGACAGCGTTTACCACAGCATCAGTATTACAATATCCGGACTTCGAAAAGCCGTTCGTTGTAACAATGGACGCCTCAGACAGTACGCTTGACGCTATTCTCTCGCAAGGCAAGATCGGCGACGATTTACCCATATGCTACGCGAGCCGGACCATGTTGAAGGCTGAGCTAAATTATACAACGACAGAAAAAGAACTACTCGCCATAGTTTGGGCTCTTGCTCAATTCCGGCCATATATTTATGGTACTCGTTTCATGGTAGTGACGGACCACCAACCGCTCACCTGGCTGTTCGGAGTAAAGGACCCAGGATCGATATTGATGCGTTGGAAAATTAAATTAGCAGAACATTTAATGTAGAATACAAGGCAGGTAAGCGCAACACAAATGCAGATGCGCTAAGCCGTATATTCCTTACTACGAAGGCCCAAACGAGAGCAGAGAACGTAGTCTGTGAGTTGGAAGAGGACAGCACTACGGGCCAAGTAGGCACACACGAACGACCGCACAAAGCGGAGGGCCGAAGATACCCCGTATAGCCATGGTAGATCGTCGGAGCGAGAGGTTGAGCTCGCCCACGAGGCAGAAAAGGACGGCAAGAGTCCGGGTACGGACAGCCGCACGAAGCGGAGAGCCGAGAATACCCTGAGCCAGCCCAGCACAGCATGGCGGACCCACGAGGTGCGGAAGGCCGCGAAAAGCAAACCTTGCAAGGCCGCTCGGGACAGAGAGCGACCCAACGGCGGAGCTACCGGTGGGCACGCCGAGCGACGAAATTGCGGATAGAGCATCGCGAAGGCCTGCTGAGGAAGCGAGGCACGGCGGGGCCCGTAGCCACCAATCTTCCAGCAGCGCGAACGAAGATAGCGCTACAAAGAAGTATAGCGTCTACCACAGTGGCGTAGCCATTCCCTTCATCGATGACCACCTAAAAATAATATCACGACACCCCCATAGGAGGGCATCAGGGTATCAGGCGTACGTTGCATCGGATCCGGACCAAGTACGACTGGCCCGGCATAAGAAGGGATTTGGAAGAGTACATATCGTCCTGCGAATCCTGTCAAAAAAAAAATCTGGAAAAGAGAACGAGTGCCGATGGTGGTAACGGACACCCCATTGAGGTCATTCGAAAAAGTCGCGGTCGACATCGTAGGACCGCTACCGGAAAGCGCTTCTGGAAAAAAATACATACTTACGTTTCAGGACGCCCTCACTAAGCACAATGCAGCGATCCCTCTGCCGAACCAATAGGCTTCGACAGTAGCAAGGGCGCTCGTTGAAGAATCAATTTACCGGCACGGAACGCCGGAAACGATACTGTCGGACCAGGGCACCAACTTCCTCAGCTTGATCTCAAAAGAAATGTGTCGATTGCTGCGAATTAAGAAGATACAAATGACGGCCTACCATCCGGAATCAAATGGCGATCTGGAAAGGTCACATCGCACCCTCGCAGAATACCTGAAAAATTTCATAAGTGAGGATCAAGGAAACTGTAACGAAAGGCTGACGTACGCAATGTTTACGTACAACACCACTCCACATACGGGGACCGGACTGTCTCCCTACATGCTCGTATACGGACGCGATACTGAATTAATGACGGCCGTAAAACAGGAACCTTGCAGCACCTATGCCTACTGTTCAGTGCCTGAGAGTAGTTTGCGCCCGGGCCATTGCGATCTCCGTTGCTGGCCGCGCTCGACCAACTCACGTCAATAGGGATGCCAAATCTCTTGTGAACGAAGAGGCGAGCGTGCAAGATACATTCTGAAGATAGTGCAGCGCGGTCGTCTGTCGAGTGACGATCGTCGGTGACGTGCAAGGCGAGAGGGCCCTGGGCCCTCTCACATACGACTCTACGGAGTAAAATCACATTCGATGGTCACAGCGGTCGGGTGAAAGGCCATGGTCCTAGATTCTCCGAACACGGATAAGCGGCCGTATAGTCCTAGATTCACCGAACACAGGTGAACGGCTATGCGGTGCTAGATGCTCCGTGCGCGGGTGAACGGCCATGCGGTCGTGTTTCTCCGACCCTTGACCATATACCTCTTACTAAAAAAGGACAGCAACGGCTGACGAATCCTAGATAAAGGTCATCAAACGCAAAATCGAAAATTCAACACGAAATAACGCACGATATCGCAATGGCACGTGCCAAACGGGCCCAACATTCTTTTACACACATAATCGTCATAATCGTTGTGGGTTTTTATGCCGCAAGGCTTTTCCCAGAAGAGCCAATAAACGTAGAAAATTCGATGGCTCAAACGCTAGTGTTTTAATTGTTTTCCAAAAAACCTCAACGTCCATCCTTCAAGAAAAATGATATATTCAAAACTACGAGGCAACTTCGCAATGAAGGAGCTTTGACAATACAAAATGGTGTCAGAAGTGGGATACGAACCCACGCCCACAGAAGTGGACTACGAAAAAGTGCAAAGTGCATCGTATAAACAAAAGGGAGACTACGACCAGCCGACCATCGCCTCTAAACTCGCCACCCTAAGTTCGCTATCTGTGGAAAACGATCATCATCAACAAAAATTTAAGTATACAACTGTTCATAATTTCGTATATCGCATCATTTTTAGCATTATACGCCTTCTCCAAGATTCATAACGTTCGACATAGTCGAATACACATTTCTGTTCAACGTACACTTTGTGCGAGAAACGTGGCATGAATATGTTCCGCAGCCGCGTGTCTGGAGAAGTGGGCCGCGTTTAGTCTGAGGGTCTCGGTTGTAAGAGCGCGGAAGGGTACCCGCCGCACGGGGGGCTTGTTTACTTGACTCGAGCCGCGCTCGGTTTCTTAATGTTCATCGGGAGACGTACAAGTTCATACGCGTTTTCGAAAAATACGCCCTACATGCGAAAATGCTTAGCGCTGACCCTTGATAATTAGTCGAGTCTCGACATTCAACGCATACACATCGTGTCTCGGTTCGAAGTGTCAATACGTTTTCTTTTCGAATATCTCAGAAGTGTTTATTCGGATCAATTCAGTTAAAATGGCTAGCCGCGTAAAGTTCATCAATCAAAAGCGCGCGACCTTGAAGGCGCAACTTAGAAAACTCGAGAAAATCGCGGGGGACGCGGAATTAGACCCCGCCAATATAAAAATGCGTGCGGATCGCGTAAAAGCACAATTTCGTGCATACTAAGAATTACACGATGAACTCGCATTATTGGTCGAAGCAGAGAGTGACCAGGTCGACGATTTCGACGAGTTGCAAGATCGATTCTACGCGATCGTGGCAAAGATCGAGGCAGATTTACCATCGACAACGCCTCAACCTCCGAGTGTATTAAACGTGAATTCTCCGCTGATCGACGGCACGCGCCGACTTAAACTACCGTTCGCCGACCTCCCAAAATTCGACGGTAATATCGAAAAGTGGCTATCATTTAAAAACACTTTTCTAACAATGATCGATTCTCGTGAGGACGTAACGAAGTTACAAAAATTCCTATACCTAAAGAATAGCTTCGAGGGTGACGCGTTGAATAAAATCCTCATTTATAACGTGAGCGAAGAAAATTACGGGACGGCGTGGAAGTTATTCTTAAATTCGTATGACAAGGTCCGAATTTTGATCATAAAACATCTCGACGCGATCCTCGAGTTACCAGTGTTGACAAAAGCGACGCATAAAGGTTTGGCGCGACTCGTCGACGACATGCGTCAACACGTGAATATGCTCGCGTCGATGAATGTGACATCAGACGAACATTTATTAGTCCGAATAATCGAACGCACGTTGCCCAACAATATTCGGGTCAAGTGGGAGGAAACGTTCGATCTCGATACCTCGCCAAAACTCGAGCAAATCTACAAATTCGTCTACGAGACTGCGTTTCGTTTGTGTACGCTCGAGCAAGATGCATCGCGTTTAAAACAAGATAACTACAAACGACCACTCCCGAGTAATAAAGATCAAGGCAGATTCAAGACGCCGCGAGGGGAAAACGGCGTGCGTACATTCGCGACCGGCGCGTCAGCAAGGTGCGTAGTATGCAAGAAGGAAAACCATCCCGTATATCAGTGCCGAGAATTCCAAAAAATGACGGTCAGACAGCGGTGGAATTTCGTCCAAAATTCGTCCCTATGCAAAAATTGTTTGCGCTCGCGCGGAAGCAAATGCGGCGTGACGCATTGCAGAAACTGCCCGAGGTTTCACCATACTCTGTTGCACGGCGAGTCTCCTGCTACAGTCACCCACGCGACTCGAGAAACGGCAAGGTCGGGTACTACAACCAAGTCGGCAACAAAGGTAAATTGAAAAGGAATGATCGACGACGCGAATACAATTTCTACAGGCGCGGTCGAGTGCACCTTTTATTCGATACACAATAATTTTAATAAAACTCTCACGTTTCTGTTTATTCCGAAAATCGCTGATAATATTCCGAATGAAATCTTTCCTCGCGAATCAATCAACATACCGCAGAATTAAAAATTGGCCGATCCGCGATTTCATTTGCCTCAAAAAATCGACGTCCTCATCAGGTCAGGGACAACGTTGTCATTATTATCGATCGGACAATGTGATTTATCTCGCGACGGCTGCGACCTCTTCCTACAAAAAACTCAGCTCGGCTGGGCCGTCGCCGGCGGAAAAACGAATACCACGGTCGGAAAACGAACATCGTGCCAATTAATCGAATTAAAAGAACAAATCGAAAATTTTTGGTTGCTCGATGATGCAAGCGCGAGGCAAAGAAAATTGTCAGAAAATACGGACTGCGAAACTCATTTCAATCGAAACGTCACTCGTGATTCGTCGGGACGGTACGTCGTTCGTCTGCCGTTTCGCAGCACCGATCGAGACCTCGGTGATTCGCGATCAATAGCCTTGCGACGATTCGCTGGCTTGCAAAAAAGATTCAACGCGGATCCGATCCTCAAACAAGAATATCATCGCGTTACGGGGCTTGTATATACGTGCGCTCTTGCAACCAGAAGGGCGAAATTCGCGTGAGACTTTTCTGTACGAAGGGGCGTGTCGCTCCACTAAAGGATCGAACGATCCCTCGACTCGAACTTTGCGGCGCATTGGCACTCGCCCGTCTATATCACGAAGCCCGCGAGATGATGAACTTTGAATGAACTTTCGCGTTTGCAAGACAATTTTCTGGTCAACTCAGCAACAGTTTTACAATGGCTGAACAAACATCCAAGCGTCTTAAAGGTATTCGAAGCAAATCACGTTGCAGAGATACAAGAGATCAGTAAAAACGCAGAGTAGCGGCACATCCGAACCGATCAAAACCTGGCGGCCACGTTATCGAGAAGTCAGCTCCCTCGGGAGTTTTTAAATAACGACTCGTGGTTTCGGGGGCCTTCGTGGCTGGCTCGCCCCGAATCCGTTTGGCTGCAAGTTGCCGTGACGCCTCAAAGGGATTTGCCGGGAATCAAAAAATTATTTTGCATGGTCTCCTAATTGCGATCGGAAGAAATTTTCGAAAAATTTTCGTCATTTACGCAATTAATTCGCATCGTCGCGTATTGCTTACGTTTCTTACGCGACAATAAAAGCAAGGGCGCTTTGACAATTAAAGAAATAAACGAGGCCGAGTATCGCTTTATACGATTGATACAACAAGCGCACTTTCAAGACGAGATCGATCGTATTTTGTCCGAGAAAAGGATGAAATGCGCGAAACTCAAATCTCTGAACCCGCTGGTCGACGAGCGAGGTTTACTTCGCGTCGGTGGTCGCATAAATAAGGCCGATATCTCGCTGGATCAAAAAAATCCAATGCTTCTTCCATCTCGACATTACATAACCGATCTTTTGATTCGCCATATGCACGAAGAATTCTATCACACCGGGATTCAATCGACATTATACAATATCCAGCAAAGATTCTGGATATTGGACGGTAGAAATCAAATACGTAAAATCGTTCAACGTTGCGTGAGATGTATCCGGTTTCGGGCCGTATTAGGGGCGTACAAAATAGCTGACTTGCCTAAATCTAGGGTGGATAACGCGCCGGCGTTTTATCACACGGGAGTCGATGATTTCGGTCCTATACTCGTCAAACAGAAAAAACATCGGAATCGGGGAGCGTGAAGGTGTACGGCTGCGTATTTATTTGCATGTCGATTAAGGCTATCCATCTCGAGATCGCGAGCGATCTATCAACAGACGCGTTCCTAGCGGCTTTACGACGATTCACAAGTCGTCGGGGTATTCCGGGCCATATCTATTCTGATAACGGGACAAATTTCGTCGGCGCGAATAGTCAATTTCGCGAATTTTACGCATTGAGAGAATCCGAAGAATTTCGTTCTCAACTTTATGAATTTGCTTCAACCAGAAAAATCGAATGGCATTTTAATCCGCCCCTCTCGCCCCATTTCGGGGGTATCTGGGAGGCGGCTATAAAATCATGTAAACACCACCTCAAGCGCGTCATGCGCGATCTCTTATTCACACACGAAGAATTGGCTACTCTAGCAATCGAGATTGAAGGCATTATCAACTCACGCCCATTGTGCCCTATCTCTACAGATCCAAACGATCCAATCGCTTTAACTCCTGCACACTTTCTGGTCGGTAGACCTCTCACTATGCTGCCGGAAAATGATTTTTTGCTTGTTCCGGACAACCGATTGTCCTCGTGGCAACTGATCACCAAAACCCGACAGGAATTCTGGCGCAGATGGCAACTCGAATATCTGAGCGAATTACAGAAAAGACAGAAATGGATCAATCCAGCCGAAAACATCGCGCAGAACTCTGACATTAATCTAAAATTAGATAGGATCTAAGTGAATAGAATTAATTGCATAGAATTAATCAAATAGAATTAAGCGGATAGTATTTAATCGAATATAATTAAAACACGTAGCATTTAAACCGGTAGAATAAGCTAGAAGTGTATAAGCGAGTAGATTTAAAGAGGATAGTAAGGAAGTGGAACGAGTGATAGGTAGAGAAAATTATAGGTATAATTAAGATATCGGCTTGAAGAGCGAGTTTGACGCGCTTCGTGTGCGTGTGTATGTCGAGTGACAGGCTCACTACCAACGCACGGAACAATAACAAACTATCGAGCTGGGTGTACCGAATCTCCCCGAGAGTCTCCCCGAGGCGATCCAACAGGGCAAAAATATAGCGTGCGAAGCAACTAATATTCACTACGTGTTTCTTTTGTTTTCTTCTTTTTGACCTAATCCTTCCGAGCGGGCGACGGGCCCAAGCATGAAATTATCAGCAGCAATAAGAAGGTCTGCTGCGGGAGCCTGAAGGACCCTATGATAACAGTGAGAAGAAAGATCTCGAGTCTCCGTCGTCGTCATGCGCACCAACCATAGCCCCGACTATGTCGTCAGCGCTTTTGCCGAAAGAATGACGCGGAGACCATTCCCCGCAGTATCTCATGGGGATCGGAATATGCCACGATCTCGGGTGGCCTTTGAATTTTCGCTGCGCTGCGAAGTCTCTGTTTTTCTATTATCGTTCGCTTTTAACTGCTACTTCGTGCGAGACATCGAAGCTCTCGCTAGAGCCGTTGCTGGCTCGGATAATAACCCCAGTCGCAAGCACTGATTCGATACTTTTAATTTTATTGGTGGCTACGATTTGGGGGGAGGTAGTTTATAGGCTCAAACAACGAGAGCCAACGTATTATCGAGGACTCTCGCTCCGTATTCTGTACAACGTGGACGTGTATATCGGGAACGCTGCTGTGTCTGAACGACGAAAACCGACGCCTACCTCCCGCGATTCTGGATCGCTGCAAGAGTATTTCTCGAGAGGATCCCGATACTGCAACTATTCGGTAAGGCCGTCGTCCATCTCTGGTTTAAGTGTGGGAGTTAGCTCCAGTAATTTTGTTGAGAAAACCCGAGCGATATTGTCGTGACGGCACGCTGTCGTGCTGGAAATCTAACGTCTTTTATTATAGCGGTCAAACAGCTACCGCCCGGTATTTCGAATTTGCAACAAATCGCTTCCCGAGAATTAAAGGATCGCCGAAGGGCTTCCATTTCGTTGTTATTGTTGACTATTTTGTTACCGTAAGTTTAAGCGTGGCAGAGTTCACGTATGGAGCATGAGTGTGTGTGACATTGAGAGCAGAAATCGAGACATTACTTGTTATTTATCTGAATGTTTCAGGATTATTTATTCGGTTTGATTGATTCCGTTTTATTTAATTTGAGTTACGATTATTTACTTTACTTGTTTGGATTTATTTATGTGGTTCGATTTAATCCGACGTATTTAATCTATGGTATTCATTCTGTTTTATTTAAGTCCGCTGTAATTATTCTGTTTCCTTTATTTCCATTTATTTATTCTCTTTTGTTTTATTAATTTTATTTATCGTGGACACTTTGAGTCTGTTTGATTTATTTCATTATTTCTTCGAGTCATTGATTCTGTGTTATATTCATTTGGTTTACTCGTTTATTCTGTGCGAGTTAGTTCATTATTTATTTTGATTTATTTATTTTGTGATATTGAATTAATTTCAGTAAAATGTTGTCACCAGTCCGAGAAGCTCTGTTAAACAGTTTGAGAAAATCGAATTGAAGGGAATCCAGCACGTTACCATTTGTCGCTTTCCGACCGTGCTACCGAGAATGCCACTTGGGCTCTCAGCTAATTATTTTGTTCAATCTACTGCAATAAATTGTTGTTATATTTCCGATTCCCTAACTGCCATGTAGAGATTTTATTTCCGTGCGAACCACCACTGACTGGCCCATTCCCTCTACCAATTGCCAAGGCTGCAGCGAAGCTCAGCCGGCTCCGTGTATTCCGCGTGCATATTAAATTTGTCTCGGGAAATAATTTATTTTGTGACCATCCGCGGGTGCTGGAGGCGGAGAAGGTGGAAAATGCATATTGATCAAAACAATATAGGATTATTACGCAGAAGCAAAAGCGAACTCGTCAACGCCTACATCGAAAATAATAATCTCGTATTTCCATTAACAACAGAGGCACTCAACATCATAAGCGCATCTTATGAATCCATTAACTCGCCCAGAAACCTCAACATGGGCACACGAATGAAATCATTAAAGGGGTCCCCTGCTTTAGAAGACCCAAAAATAGCTTTTTTTCAAGGATTTCTTTGGAACAGAAAAAAACAACTTAGCCCAGCTAAGTTTGGGGTATATTTTTTTATGTATTTGAAGTGAACAAAATTTTTTTTTAAGTGCATACAATAATAAACTGCAGAGCAATGAGCCCTTTTCTGTGAGCGCCTTGCCACTGTAATTTCCAATTGGCGGGTCAAATGCGGTTCGTAATTCTTGTCTCAAAAAAAGAAACGAAAAAGATTTTCAATTATCATATATTTTCCTTCTGGGTGAACTAAGAAAAAGTTTAAATAATCATGAATTATTTTTTTTTTTCAGGTTTAGAACAAAAAGTGTTTTTTAAACAAAAATCACTTTAACGTGCTGTAAAAGTTACTTAAAAATACTTTTTTTAACCATTTTGATAGTTCACCTAGAAGAGAATTCAATATTGAAGAGAACATTCTTTGATCGAGTCGAAAGGTTGTTTAGTTTTTTTGCTATCACGCCCGTCAATTCAGAAAAATCGAAAAAATGAAAACTCAAGATAACGCGCTTTAAGTTTTCAATAAAACTGGCACCTGTTCTCTCTTCCGATCCCTTGCGCGTCAGCGGTATCAACAAACATTTTGCATTGCAGGCCGAGATTCGAATTCGACAACTGCATGATATTCAAAATCGCTGAATACCCTTCGTTGAACATGTCTGCAGCCAAGTAGGCGACGATTTCATCGATTTTTTGGCTGGAATGCAGGTGCTTCGGATTCATGCGCCAGACTATTGAGTTGAACGACTCATTTGAATTTTGCGTGTGGCAACGTTTTTCCAGGATCCATCGTCAGACACTTTCAGATCAGTTTCGATTCTTCCTTTTTCAACATTTTTTTACCGCTCTTCTTTGGCAGCTTTCCCACGGACCTTTTCAAACATCGATTCCGACGCGAAGTGAAGGTGCTGCACTATTTGATGATACGTTGATTTCGTCAAACCTTGGCACAGGTCCATAAGGCCACAAAATACATTTATGCCTTCTCGTGAAATACCAAGTAGCCTCATAACGAACATGATCCGTCTGTTGATTTCGTAACCGGTGTTTATCAACGGTCCTGAATTAATTTCTCTTCGACCGCATATACACGGTAAGATAATTCTGAAACCTAAGCCTCGATGCCTGCATTCTCGAAATCCCATGTTTTGTTTACACGGTCTGCAGATTACAATAGCAGCAATCGTATGAAAAACTGTCAATAATTCAATAATGCGATAACAATCAAATGGCTTCACAATTATATCCTCGCAGCTGGCAATTGACAATTTTTCGCACTAGCACTCGTATCCAATTCGTCTTCATTGTCTTTAGTTGTAAATCGATTAGCGTGAAATTTTCGTTTGCGCGTTTCGAAGCCCGTGTGGAAGATGATTTTTCACCTTTCGGATAGCTCTTCATGATGTGTACACGCCAAAAATCGGAGCAAATCTAACCGTTGATGCTAGAAGCAGACAGCTGTTATACACTTTTATACTTATACAAACGGGTTTATGGCTTAGCATTACACTACTACAAATACAAAGTATTTTTTGAGAGACCGTTGAAACTTTCTCAGGTAAGAAATTCGGAGTAGTAGGTAGAGGGACGGAGCGCGCGCCCGAGCCTGGCCGGGCGCGCAAACACCTGCTCGACGCCCCTCTGCCTTCGGGTTTGTATCTCCGAAAATACTTCGAATTGGGATCTGTAATTTTGTGAATTTATTCTTGGATAGTTTATCTATCGATTTAGACAATAAAACAAACAATTTTTTGGACCTTCTAAAGCAAGTTCCCCTCTTAATAGATACTACAGCCGAGCAAGTAAAACAACAATTTACAAGAATTAGAATAGACAATAACATATGGACAAACTTCATAGATGACAGCAGAGCTAGCCACCCGCGCGTAGAACAAAATTTCCCTACATCACTCACCAGCACAGACCCAATTACAAAAATACTACAACACCTCCCTAACAAAACATCAACAGGCCTCGATAGTATACAATCAATTGTGCTGAAACACCTACCACTAAAGACTATCAACGCGCTAACTGTCATTCTCAACAACGCTTCGATCCGATACTATTTCTCAAACGACTGGAAACGAGCCAAAATTGTGTCCAAACTAAAAAAAAGACAACAATTTTAACGACCCGTGAAGCTACGACCCTTAAGCCTCACACCGAGCATCAGTAAAGTTTACGAATCAGTGTGTTCGAGAGCACAGTTGGTAGAGGTAGTGGACTATATTTGATTCAGAATAAAGATTAGAAGCGGTACACAGATGTTAGGAAATTATAGCATTTATTGCACAGCATAACAGATGCAGTGGAGGTATTATGCCGGTACCGCGTAATTGGATTACTCGGTAATCGGTATAATATTAAAAAGTTATTATTTTTGGGATCGTTTGCCGATTAGGAGATAGATCTCGAGTAATTAGTGGAAACGTGAATTTATGTAAAATGGTAGTATTTATTACAGACAACGGCAACTTTCCGTTGTCTATTCAAAAGTCAATAAAAGGGTATTATAATAAATCGTTGTTTCGAGCCCGTACGAGGAACCAACCTCTCTCGTTTGAATCTACTAATAGAATCTGATATTTCGGGCGAGTCCGACCCGTGATCAACCGTTCAGGTTGATGTTAAACTTTTGACTGATTTCGGCAAAGCAGTTATTCACTCCTTTGACCGAAATCGAATGTCGCAATGAATTTCACAATAAACATCGCTTGCAAATTCCAACGAGTCGTAGCTCATTTTTTCTACTTCGGTGAGTGGCCTCACGCGAAGACGGAACAATGGCGATATAATATACAATTACTTAATTCGCGACACAACAGAGGCATGACAAAAAAAAACAATAAAGAATATAACAGAAAAAGAAAATGTTCATAATCACAAAATAACGTAGTATTAAAATCAGTAGAACTGACACTTGACTCGATTATATTAATCGGCGAGATTAAGTTGAGCAAGTCCGGTGTACTAACGGCACGCGGTAATGATAATAACAGTAATTCACAGCCGGTGTATATGATAATAGTACCAATTCACTGCCGGTGTATAGTCCGATGTTCACTGTGATTATTTCGCTGTCAGTTGAGACTATTTAACACTATTTAAGTACCGGAAAAACTGATGAGCTAGGAAATACGCTGCACGAGGTGACACGTACTGAACCGACCGATTTTCGCAAGCAAATGATTGACAAACTAAAGAAAAAAAACTTCCCGACTCACTAATCCTTTTAATATGGGACATGATCTCAAATAAAACATTCATCACCTCGGACGGCACAGCCTTCTCTACTGAAGAATTTTACATAAGAGAAGGCCTTAAACAGGATACAGTAAACTCACATCTTGTTTAACATCTTCACTTGTGATATGATGGAGCTATGTGGCATTAACTGTAACGATACGCAGCAGCAGCAGCAGCAGCAATACGTCAGATATTGCATTCGCAGAAGACGTAATTATCTATACTGAAGGCAACAGAATGCTTGAAATATTGGGTCTGGGAAAAAGTTCGTGTCGTTTTTTTTTAGTAAAATTCAACTGGTTTTCTTACAGTGTGAAAATGAATTTATTTAAACCAAATATGCTGCACTAATATCGACAATGTTTCGCCATTTTTCTAGTAGAGCCATGATGCCATCGGTGAAGAACTTCTGTGGTTTCTGGTTGAAAAACTGAATCAAGCGGTCTTCACAGGCTTCTTTTGAAAGCAGCTTAATTCCATTGAGAGAGTTCTGCACAGATCGGAATAAGTGATAGTCAGAGGGTGCTATGTCTGGAATATCCGGTGGATGTATCAAAACTTCCCAAACAAGCTCTCGCAATTTTTGACGGGTCATCAAAGAAGTGTGTGGTCGGGCGTTGTCATGATGGAAGACAACACCTTTCCTATTAATCAATTCGGGCCGTTTTCTTTCAATTGCTTCACGTAATCTCTCTAGTTGTCCACAGTAGAGTTGAGAATCAATCGTCTGACCAACTGAAAGTAGCTCATGGTGGACGATTCTCTTCCAGTCCCACCACACACACAGCATCACCTTTTTCGCCGTCAACCCTGGCTTCGCGAACGCTTGTGACTGCTCACCGTCACTTGTCTACGATCTTCAACGCTTCCGATTGTCGTACGTGATCCATTTTTCATCACCGGTTATGACACGTTTCAGAAACGGCTCGATTTCATTACGTGTCAGCAGCGCATCGTAGATGTTAATTCGGTCTATCAGGTTTTTCGCGCTCAACTCATGAGGAACCCATACATCGAGCTTCTTTTTGTATCCAGCTCTGTGTAAATGGTTCAAAACAGTTTTGTGGTCAATGTCTAACTCCATACCAATACCGACACTGCTAACATGCTTATCTTGGTGGAGTTTTTCAAGAATTAAATCAGCTTTTTCAGTGATTGGACGACCAGAGCATGACTTATCTTTCACATAAAAATTACTAGAACGAAAGCGAGTGAACCATTTCCGCGCAGCAGATTTTGATAAAGTACCTTCACCGTACACAGCACAAATTTTTTCACAAGCCTGCACAGTGTTCTTCCCTTTGTCGTAATAATATTGCAAAATATAGCGCAATTTTTCATTACTTTTCTCAATTTTCAAACCCAAACAACTTTCCAACCGCTGCACCAATTTCGCTATTTATACACTAAAAGTAATGCTCGGAGTATCACCTTTCCAACGAGCGTTTAGTGATGTCGCTGCGATTTGTGTTTCCTGATTTATTGGCAATTGAAGCCATCTATCGGGAAAAACGCCACGAACTTTTTCCCAGACCCAATATAATACGAACTGTAGGAGAAAATACAAAAAATCAACCATTATTACATAACCTGAATCTCAGATTAAATCCTTAAAAATGCGAAATAATCCTTTTAGAAAAAACCATGACACTACCTTTCATGGAAAAGCTATGCTGGAAGTAAAAATGTCCAAATCTGTTGTGCCGCAAATTATTTGATTATAATTATTTCGCCATTATTCCTCCTTCGCATGATGCCACTCACCCAAAGTAGAAAGAATGTGCAAAGGAAATGTAAGAAACGAGCCGCGAGCAATGACCGCTCAAGCTACGACTTGCAGCAACATGCAACATAGACATTTTGCAAATTCATCGATTTTGGAAAAGGTAGTTAATAACTACTTTAACGAAATAAGTCTAAAGTTTTACATCAACCTGAAGGGTTGATCGCAGGGCGGACTCGCCCGAAACTTTAGAGACTAATAGTAGATTCGAACAAAAGAGGTTGGTTCCTCGTAAAAGGCTTGAAACAGCAAATTATTGTAACATTATTTTATTATCATTTAAATAGATAACGAAAAGTTGCCGTTGTCTATAATAAATACTGCACTATTATTTTTCCGTAAATTAACATGTTCACTATTTACTGAACATCTATCTCCAGAAAACGATCCCAAGAAATAATACCAGAAACCAATAATACCACACAAAAAAACAGTCAAAAGTAGTATGTGTACACCTTTGCTTGATCCCACTCCTATCCCCACTCTTTCCCCCACCACGCGGCTTCCCCACCACCTCACTTTTCCACCGCCGCGCTACCCACTCTGCTTGACCAGTGTCGGTAACGTGGAGATAGTAAAGTGAGGTGGTGTGGGTACTTTGGTGAACAAGGAAGAGTAGAGATAAGAGCAGGATGCAGCAAAGGTGTACACATACTTGGAATAATATTTTTAACTCACCCTTGTGTTGGCGGCATCTACGACGACTCTCCAGCGTGACGGGCACACGCACATATGCACACACACGCATTCTCTCTCTCTCTCTCTCTCTCTCACTCACTCACTCACTCACTCACTCACTCACTCACCCTCACCTCAAAAACCACAGCTACGCGCCAGAGTAATGGGAATTGCCCGCACCCATGGAGCGTGGGCACCGTCAAGGGTACGCATGCGTATCCCGATCAGCGTATCATTACCGCGCGTTCCATCGATCCGATCTAGATAGCCGTCCTCGTCAATTAAATGATCGAGGCCGAATACCGTACACTTCACGAGCAACGCCGGTAACACACTAATCGGCGGCTCGGGGTGGAATCGTTGCTGCTAATCGACGTATATCGATTCATCGATATCGACAAGCAGCACCTCGCAGCACCCGTCATCATCCATGTCGATGATCTAACCGCGCATAGCCCTTGCATGCCGCACAACGACACATGAGGCTCCCGCACACAAGTCCTCAAATTTAAATACACTCCTCTCGGCAAGTCCATCAATATATAATTTCTCCAAATCGTCCTCTAGTTTTTGCCACGCAACACACATTAATCCCGTACGTAGGAATATCGCGTTATTCCCCGCACCGCAAACCACCCGATACACAAAAGCCACGGCTAGAGCAAAGTTGTCGTACCGCGGATACATTTTTTTTCTCGATTTAAACTTTCGTCGTGCACTGCTAAAGACAGACTGAATGCTCCGAATGATGCTGGCGGTGATCGCAGCGTTTGAAGATAACAAACGCCCCCCTGAATCATAACTAGGTGTGCAGCGCTTTGAATGCAATGTCAGCGGTTTTGCACGTGCGTACCACTTTGTGCTGTGCTTCTCGTGAAGCGATTGCTCTACAGTAAAAGACGCAGAATATGATACCATACCGCGAGAAACCTCGATTATAATTTATATATAATTATAAATTAAGAGACGCAGTCAGCCGATGTATTTGTCTTTAATTAATCGATATTATATTTAAATCACTTTACACATATTTACTGTCGTATGCAACATCCCTGCAAACACGGTAATCTTAGCTCGGAGACCCCTCTGCTTAAATTTATTTCTATAACTGTCTGATCGTCGAGAAGCAAAAGTATTGTAATATTCACGTACTAATCTGTCGTTATTCATTACATTATCGCTAAAGACATTATTAAATCGTGACATGGTGAAGCCGCACGACATAAGATGCAGGAATACGATACAAAATTGTCCACACACATCCGACGTATTACTCTGTAGCTGCTTGAGTCCGTACCGATAGAACTTGCAGTTTCTTCGTAGTTCCAGACCGTGAAAATATTTCGAGAGAAAATTATTCCGGCTTCTCGAATGCTGTGGTAATTCGGCAAAGTGACACGGCGGTGCAACAATCCAATGAGCAGAGTACGGTCTATCCACTGCTACCACAGCAATTTCTTTCGGAATAAATTCCGAGTCTTTACCACGCATTCCCTGTATATCCACGACGATATCCATTTTCACGTCTAATCCGTACTGATGCTCGGGCTCGACTGATAAGTTACTCACAGACACGTTTCTACGTCTCTTAACACGAAATAATTTTACGCCTGACATCAGCACATTTTTCGCTTATCCGGTAAAATCCACCATTACTTGCCGAGAGGCATCAATTTCAAGGACATTATCATATTCCGCGTAGACTACACAAATTATCGTTAAAGCAAGCGCATCCTCAAATCGTACCTCTATTCTCACACTACCGTGCTTTATTAAATTCCAATGTGTATTGCTGTTCGCCGAAATATCGGGTGTCAAATCAACATCAAACAGACAGTATCCATCGCGATAATTATCGCGATCGATCGAATTACCGCTGTTCAAGAAATGTATTCCAGTTCCCGAAAACAACGCTTGAAAAGCATCCACATATGGATGATTTTTCGTGAAATCAGGTTGTAACGGTTTAGAAGGTATTTGAGCACCATCTACATACAACGAGAGATAATTTATCTTGTAATTTTGGAAATTGAATGGATTCATAGTGAAATCGCCGTTAAACGCTTTGTTATCGACAAAACCGATAATTATACGCTTCGGCAATTGACCCAACACGATATTATCGATAGTCTCTCCATGAACACCAGAGTGTATTCAAACGGCTTTTACCTCGACTCTCGTAAGAGGATATTTAGCCGTAGCTTTTGCTAGAGTTCTAGCATGCGAGAGCAGCACACCAGGAGCTATTTTTGTTCTACGAACGAGAAGCAATGCCTCGAGAATCTTTAAACCGCATTGTCCATTCTTTATATCGCCCATAAGACGAAATGAATCTTTAGACCGCACCAACCGTAGTCACTAGCATGCGAGAGCAGCATACCAGGAGCTATTTTTATTCTATCAGGAGTACAAATTGAAAATGCGGGATTTTTTTCTATTTTTGAACGTTTATTCTGAAAAAATGGTAACAAATGAATTATTCAAAGTATTGTCCATCGCTAGCCACAACTTTTTCCCATCTTTCTGGCAATTTACGGATACCGTCGCGAAAAAATTCGGCCGGCTTGGCTGCTATCCAGTCATCGACCCATTTTTGGGCTTCTTCGTAAGAATGGAAGCGCTGGTCAGCTAGGCCATGTGTCATCGATCGGAAAAGGTGGTAATCGGAAGGAGCAATATCTGGGCTATACGGCGGGTGGGGTAAGACTTCCCATTTCAGCGTTTGTAGGTATGTTTTGACCGGCGCTGCAACATGTGGCCGAGCGTTGTCATGTTGCAAAATTACTTTGTCGTGTCTTTGCTCGTATTGTGGCCGTTTTTCTTTGAGTGCGCGGCTCAAACGCATCAATTGAGTTCGGTATAGTGCTCCTGTGATGGTTTCGTTCGATTTCAATAGCTCATAATACACCACACCCAGCTGGTCCCACCAAATACAGAGCATGAGCTTGGCGCCGTGAATATTTGGTTTGGCCGTCGATGATGATGCATGGCCGGGGTAACCATATGATTTTTTGCGCTTCGGGTTATCGTAATGGATCCACTTTTCATCACCAGTGACAATGCGATGCAAAAAACCCTTCCGTTTTTGCCGTTCGAGCAGCAGTTCGCATGCAAAAAAACGGCGCTCGACGTCTCTCGGCTTCAGCTCATACGGCACCCAATGTCCTTGTTTTTGGATCATTCCGAGGGCTTCTATACGATGGGAAATGGCTTGTTGTGTCACTCCCAATGAATCTGCGAGCTCTTGTTGAGTTTGACACGAGTCTTCATTGAGTATTGCCTCCAATTCAGCATTCTCAAACTTTTTCACTTGGCCCGGCCGCTCTTTGTCCTCAACGTCAAAATCACCACTTCTAAACCGCACAAACCATCTCTCGCACGTTGAAACCGATGGAACATGACTCGGATAAGCCTCGGAGACCAATCGATGTGCTTCAGCAGCACTTTTCTTCAAATTAAAGAAGTAATTTAAAACTTCCCGCAAATGCTGTTTTGTTGGCACGAAACTCGACATATTGAGAGCTCAAAAAAACTATGAATTTGACACTGCGACAAATTGACACATACTGAAAATTAAAGCTATAAGACGTAGCTTTGACATGAACATAGTCACAGTACTGCCTGATGCGTATAGCGTTAGTAACGCCATCTGTTATCAAACCCGCATTTTCAATTTGTACCCCTGATACGAACAAGAAGCGATGCCTCGAGAATCTTTAAGCCGCATTGTCCATTCTTTGTATCGCCCACAAGACAAAATGAATCTCTAGACCGCACCAACCGTAGTCACATCTCGACGCCGTTTAATAGGAACCGCTCGTGATTGAATATATCGCAATGCAGATGACCGAGCAAGTCTACAGTTTTCTCGACATTTAAAAATTGTTTTTTTTTCACAAGACCCGTATTTTCCGATGTTATATCATCCATTTTTCCAGGGGTATCGTCGTACCAGAGAACACTCGTGAGATGCGAATTTTTTGCTGTTGGACTGTAATTCAAAAGTGTTTCTATGTACGCTCGATAAGCGTAGGCATTATTTGGAGGTGAAACTTATTTTTGATTCAGGTATACATCCACCTGATTGAACATAGAATGCAAGACATTGTTTACAGGGCCGGCACTTACTTTCGACGCTGTACCCGCGGCAATTTCCGTAATAGGAGATGTTATTTTCACTCTCAGACTAAGCATAGTATGCGCGAAATCGATATAGTCATCACCCTGTCCAGGAATAACAAATTCAATCGGTGAATCATCTCTTAGCGAAGATATTGGTTTGTAATACACTCAATTGGAGCCTTCGATAGTAGTTTGCGTCGGTGGGAGTGAAAATAATTAAAGTTCCGATTTAAGACACTCGCACGAGTGCGCATGTAGAAAAGCTATCTTGTTTCAGCTATCCAAAAATATCTGCAACTGTTCGTTGACGAGTCTTCTTCTTCTTATTGTTCTTATTATTCTTCTTCTTCTTTATTATTTTTCTCTTTATTACACTTTTATTTTTACGGGAGATACGTCGTGGCTTACGTTCGTTCGATGAATGAGGAGTTCGCGAAATTTTGCGCTTTTTATAACCAGACCCCCGCATGAGAGTGTCAATTTTTTCAGAGGCTTTGCATTTGAGATTACTGCCTGATTCTCGCGCTCTCTCGCGAATAGCATCTTTCACAGCTATATTTCTATCGAGGATATCACCGGCTACGTTTATACCAGCGCGCAATGCCTCTTTTGCAACTGCTTTAGCGCTCTTCTTTAAAAATGGTAACACTCGACGAAACAGGCCCCCGAGAAAGCTGCCGATACCGTGTCCTCGTTGATTAGGTGTTCCGATGTAAACAAGGGTAATACCGCCGTACCCGCGACGGCCCTATCCGTGCTGCATACTGTCAATATCATCCATAGCGGTGTAACCAATCGTGGGAACTTTTGAAATGTAGTGTTACAGTCAACGTTTCCTGCTCGAATAGTATAGGATCTCCAAATTCGTCTGTTATATCGATCTCGATAGTGTGTAAATTATTGCGCAAGAGAGGTATATATCGTGGCGTTGAAAACGATTTAATTTTTATCGAACCATACTGACAGTCATCAGTATCAATGGGAACAACTCGTAAGAGGGGTGTTTGTACATCGCCTGTAATATAGCTCTCGCAGATATCTGTGTTGTAACGGAATGCAATTAAGGCAATCCGCTATTATAACTAACAACCTCAATTGAACCTAACAAACGCACCCACACAAACTAAACACAAGACACATAGCATACCAAAACCAGACAAAGCCAACAAGTAGTTATCGGAAGACAAAACACTCTATAACATATCAAAAGAAGCACCCACCGGACGAGGAGAACAGAAGGGACAAGTAGGTACGCACGTAGACTCGTAAGTGCACACCTTAAAAACAATCGCGTAAATAAAAGGCCCGCCTAGCCTGAAGACCACCATGTAAACAAAACAGAGCACGCAAGGGGAACCGCCCCCGAACGAAGCCAACGAGACAGAAGGCGGAACAGCAAGCACACGCAGGACCTACTAGACCAGCGCAATAGCCCCCGCCCTATACGAAGACCGGGCCAAGCCTCACGCAGTCAGCACCATCCAAATAGGCCGTACTACTCAAAAGGCGAGAACACCAAGAACGCCACAGCACGGCGAAAAGAGAAAATAATTCATGGAACTCTCAAGATTCCACGAAGCACCGAGACAAATCAACAGGGTACCTTCGCATGAAGCTTGGCCACGTACCCCCACTCACAGATAAAACATTAACATTAAGAAAAAGGCTTTAAACAAACCCATCTCTCACAAATATGAATAAACAAATAGAGAACAAGACTACCCTTACAGAGGAGAGTACATGGAAACAAGAATATCATAAAAGTCAATGAGAAATCCATAGAAAACTCCCAAAGAAGACCTAATTAACAATAATTAACGATCCTCGGTAAACAGGCATCATTAGAACAAACAGGCGACTGTACGAGAGGCAGGAAATTACCCATATGGGCACGAATCATCGAAAAATCATGACCCAACGACAAAAACCACCAGTAAAGAATTTAAACCTACAACAGGTAGGAATATAATATTAGCTGACGAAATACAACCTCGCTATAACCGCGTCTCAAACCTCAAGGGAAACAAAGAGCGGGCTAAATATAGAAATTTAACGAATAACGGAACACCTACACGTCACCCCACACCTCCCTCACCTAGTGATTGAAGTGCGACAAACATCACGTGACCTACCACAAAACATAAGGTCAAGGGAGTGGCATCCCGACTAAGTGCACCGCGCACTAGATTCGTAAGGTGTACCTGCGTGGGTGGGACCACGTCAGGGCCAGCACCGGCTACCACCTGTAACCTATGAATACCTCGGCTGCACAATCATTAAGAAACCGAATCGTAAGCCTCTTAATGGCACGATAAGGTGGCTTAATTGATGGTGAATAAAGGCTTCAATATCCGGGGTACAGGAAGAGTTAGCTGGTCATAGCTGCGAACCCGGTGTCTTGTGCGAACAGCGAAGCTATAGCCAGGGACGCAAACAATAACAAAGACTAGTAAGATAGGTAGGTAAATTCACACACTACCTCACGGTACGACACTTGCGATTCCCCTATAAGCTCACCGCATAAATATCAGTAGGGCGGAGCCTCTAAAGGCAAGTCACACGGTTACTCCTATCTATGGAATGTCGGAATAATAAATCACCAGTTAAAACGTCCGATGATTCAAAACAAAGGCCGAACGGCACGTCTTACGACGGTACCACGGAACGCCCCATATGAGGACATGCACAGGCCCCACCCCCTTGAAGATCAAATAGACACCGGTGGAAACGAATCACCAATGAATGGAAAGCTCCGCATAGAGTGTATCCTGAACGCACATAATTAACCGATCAAATCCAGGTACGTAGTCTTAAGAAAGTCGCGCATTAGCAAACGCGATGACCCAAGAATTACATAAATTGAGTGTTAAGCTCCGTAAAAGTGATATCTAATCACTTTACGAACAAATCGAGTCAAAACGCGAAATAACTTGGAATTATTCCACATACGTAGTTTTAAGAAAATCGCGCATTAGCAAACGCGATGACTCAAGAATGAGATAAATTAAGTGTTAAGCTCCGTAAATACGATATCTCATCGCTTTACGAATAATAGAGTCACATCCTTAAATAACCGGAAATCAATCTGCATACGTAATTTCAAAGTATCACGTAGAAACGCGACAACCCGAAATTAAATAAATTGAGTGCTAAGCTCCGTATGCACGATACCTCATCGTCATACGAATATTAGAGTCCAAACTAAACCACTGGAATCCATCTCTGGAATTACAGTTGAGAGTAGGATAGCGCTAGGACGCGATTCTTAGGAAAATCCGTACAAACAATACGAGATCGTCATCCTGAACCATCAATCTCCATTTCAGTCTCCTTACAAAATATCGCAAACAACTAACGCCTTAAGCACAAAGAAAGAAAGACAGAGAATTACCCTACAGGTATAAAAGACCGATGATGAAAGGGTAACGAACCGCATGTCCACCACGAACCGATGCAACACAACAAAATCCAACCTGAGGTCGCGTACACAAACAACAAAAAGGATAAACCATAATAGAATCTACCATACACACTCATAAATCAATAAACACCACTCTTTACATCCAGCCCAGAGCACGAACCTACCTCGAGCCACCAGTCCTCACCGATGGTTTAGGATAACCCACGCTCGAAATAAAAATAAAAATTACGTGATTTCACTCCACCGCTTAAAAAACGCGCAGCATAGCGAAAAATTAAAGTGTCTAAAATCGCGAAACGTTACAGTGTATAGAAACATGCTACCCGGTATAGCACCGGTGAGAGATGCAGGCCTCGACCCTGTGTATTCGCAATGCGGCTCTATCATTACAGACCTACAAGCCTCTTCCGAGAATCCTAGTAGCCTTGCGATAGCGGGCGATACGCGAAAGTCATGGTATCGTAGATCGTCGCATGCGCGGGCCACCTCGATCTGCCCGCTCGGAAGCGATTTGAAGCGCAAATGACTGGCCACGTGAGGTAACTTATTTATACTCTTCAAACGAGCGTCTATAGATCGATATACACCAGGTAGAACTTGGTCTCTATCAGGGCGTCTCCGTGTTAAAATATTTAAACCCGATAAATCGTAATCACCATCCTCAAAAGTTACGAGATTTCCTACAGCAGGAACATGTAAAAGTGTCATCGGATAAGCAATTTCCACAAGAGAAACAGACCATTCTCCGTGCAAACGTGTCTGACGCGGTAGTTTTGTAATAAATTTTGTCGTCGTATTATCCGGAAAATACTGCACATTACTGTTGCTCGGTAGTACGACAAAGAAAGAGCTATCCTTGGAGCTCATATTTATCAGGGACGGTGATTCCGAGCGTTCTTCCTCTTTGTCCTCTTCTTCTTCTCTTTCGTCTTCTCAGATGACGGAGGTACTCGTACTCGCGATAATTCTGCCTTGTAGGAAATACCGTCGATAGTCTCGTTATTCAGATCGTGTAAAATATACACAAAAGGTTCTCGATTCACTGATATTCGTTGAATCTTGAATTATTCGTTTCTCCAACCACGCTCATATCCTTTCACGAATGCTGCTTTAGCTGTACTGATACGTACCAAGTCACCGACGCTGTATTCAGGCTTTTTAATTTTTCTCGCGTTACGCTCGTAATGCCGTGCTAAATTTTCTCGGGCCATAGAGGCATTTTCGATGGTTACCTCGCTCGGAGGAATACGCATTCCGCTGTGTCTAGTGTGATTATAAGCATATAAAAAAATTTGTAACACATCGATGTAACGCTTATTTCGCGTGAATGTAAAGTAGCGCCACATTTGCTCTTTTATTATGCGATTAAAGCGTTCGGCAATCGAGGCTTTTATATCAGGGTTACGAGCAGCGCGAAAATCGATATTCTTTTTCTTGAGAATTTCTGAAATGGAGCGCCGATAAATTCTTTGCCTCGATCAGTTTGCAATTGCTGTGTGCGACGATTGTTACTACGTGCGAGTATGCGTTTAGACCGCGGGCCATGTTTGCGCTCGTTTTGTCATGCAAAGCCTCCACCCACGCGTATTTGCTCAACACATCGATAACAACAAGCAGATATGTGAACCCATCGTTGTACGTGGCTATCGAGCGAAGATCAGCTAAATCAGCCTCCCATAGATCGTCTATATTGCACGTCGTTGCTCTTGCTTCAGATAACACAGCGCTTGCAATATAATTATTTGCTTTTTATCGAGAGGTCCGCGCAACGCCATTACAAGCGTATTACTGGTACATTGCGCGTCGCATCGCAAACTCTTATTGCTTTTTGAGGCACGTAAACGTAATGGTATTGGTCATCGGGAAATATTCAGGCGCGAAATCGACAATTATCAGGCGTCGATTGTTTCAAGTCGAATAATAGATAGCTGTGCGGTGCAGCCGTTGCATCGAAATATACCTCCTGCAAAAATCGCAGATTCTCGGGACATACCTGATGGGCGAGGTGGTGAATTTGCGCGCGATCTCGCGGATTTTTTAAGACAACGATATAATTAGCGTTTAAGGAGATATCGCGCTGCCCGTGACCCTGATGGAAGAGATTTTGCGTGATGAAAATGAAACTAAGATTTTTATGATGGCTACCCTTGGTGAAAAGATCGACCACAGTATTGTTGGATGCCTCGCGCATTATATCGTCAATGACCACAAGTTTAGGTCTTGTATCATTCGAGTAGTCTGCTGCTTGCGGTAAACCCTCGCGAAATTCGATTTTATCACCGTACTCTGAATACCGGGACTGCCACTGTGAGTAATAAAAAAGTATACGCTCGAACGGGACATCCATCATTTTGCGCATGTATTTAAAGAATTTTTTTACAAAATAGGTTTTACCACAACCCGTAGGACCGCTTATCACGGCTGTCCATGGATGTTTCCAACGTGTATCCATATCGATGAGTGTCCATCAAAATCAGCTGACTCTTAAATAAGCTTATACCGCGACGGCTGCGGCGGCGGCGGCGGCGACCCTGCGGCATCAGCTATTTTCGCGGCCTTAACGAGCTGATAAGGCGCGGCGCGCCTGCATTAGCTGATGAGGCGCGGGTCCCGCGGTATAAGCTGGTGTTTACACCATATGTAAATTAAATAACGATAGTTTTTATATTTCTCACAAATAAAGCAATATTTTTATTTCACTATGCATTAATCTCTATGTGAAAATTTTACGGATCGTCAAATTCTAAACAGCAATATTATATCCACGATTGTAGCACGAGAAAGTTTTATACATAATTAATCGATATATATTTTTTTTTAATGTATTGTACACAGTATATATGATAAACGAAATTAGACAAAAAGATTATTTTACAATATCACGAATTCAACCGCAAAACTATATACTTTTTTGCGTTATACTAATTAGTGTATTTCACAATAGCCGTACGGTACAGTAGAGTACATCCCGTACCGCTTTCGCTTTTTGTTAACAGGTTCGCATGATTTCGTTTTTTTACGCGTTACTACATGATGAAATTCCGTACGTCGAATAGCGTCGAGTTTAAAAATAATAGGTACGCTCCTTGCTCCTGTCACGAAAGATCGTAATGCGTTATAATTTACGTGATGGCTATTCGCAAAGTTTAGCGTGATACCCTTTACTGTACATTTTTCAATTATCGTACCGTCGCACAGTAGACGCAGAGCCCGAAATCGTGGCAGTAAATACAAATAACCTCCGATCGGAATGAAAATTGGTATGCAGGGGTTTTTAAGGTCGCTGATTACGAATCTGAAAGCTAAATTATTGTAAACAAAATGGCCGATCCAATATGGCGGACATGGATGTTAAAAAGGTGTCCGATCTTGACAAAAATTGGTATATGCGGGTTTTTAGGGTCGCTTATTACGAATCCGAAAGCCAAATTATTGTAAACAAAATGGCCGATCCAACTTGGCGGACATGAATGTTAAAAAGGTGTCCGATCTTGACAAAAACTGCTATATGTGGGTTTTGAGGGTCGCTCATTACGAATCCGAAAGCCAAATTATTGTAAACAAAATGGCTGATCCAATATGGCGGACAAGTATGTTAAAAAAAATTAAAAATTTTCAAAAAAACTCCCTCCTGCCGTACCACTCAAAAAAGGATGAAATAATTTACTTATTTAGTATGACGTTTTCGTATACAATGATATATAACTTGCATTAGTTATTTGAATTTTAATTATTATAATTGAATTGAACAAAATTGATATACGCGGGTTGTGAAAGTGACTGATTGCGAATCAGAAAGCCAAACAATTTCGAACAAAATGGCCGATCCAATAGGGCGGACATAAATGGTAAAAAGGTGTCAGATCTTGAAGAAAATTGATATACGTGGGTTGTGAAAGTGACTGATTACGAATCAGAAAGCCAAACAATTTTGAACAAAATGGCCGATCCAATATGGCGGACATAGATGGAAAAAGGTGTCAGATCTTGACAAAAATTGGTATACGCGGGTTTTTAGGGTCACTGATCACGAATCCGACAGACAAATTATGGTACACAAAACGTATCCTGTTAAATGGATGAGATATAATATAAAATATAATAATCATAATAAAATAAACGTGAGCCGTGCCTTCTACGGAATTAATATTTTTATTTTCAAAATACATTATTCTCGAAATCGTGTAATCGAATTAAATTTTTAGTCGAATGGAACATCGGATTCGGAGTCGCCGTCGCCGTCGTCGATGTCGGAACCATCTACCGAGCTTGTATCGTCCACAAGACCCGATTCGATGTTATTTGTGACGAAACCTTGATGTGCTGCAGCATTGATAGTTGGAGCGAGCAGCATCGCGACAGTTTCCGGCGACAAACTTTTAGTGGTTTCTTCGGTAGTTGCCGGATGCTAGATATGTACGGGTCTGAAGAAATTAGCAGCCGGTGGAAAACATCTTGCATTGTTTTTATCCTGGAAGTTTTTCGCGAGAAGTTTTCTCGGTATCGTTTAATATCTTTATTTCGAGCTTTCTGAGCAGATTTCGTCGATGACACAGCATTGCAAACTTTACCATCTATCATGGTGAACGCCAATTTGTACGTTATGGAGATATCTTTTCCACTTACTACAGTTTGGAGTGGACTAAGCGACTTTATTTGTGCTTCGACAATTCCAACTTCATTTAGTGTGGACTCTGTATCTTCGTGCAGAAACTGTAGTCTAAGCGGCCTACAAAATCGCGGAGACGAGGGCCTAGGGTTCTTCCAAACCATGATTTCTGCTTTTGTTTGTTGATCAATGCAAATGAGTTGTAATGGCACAACCGAAGTAAAAAACACATGCGCATCTGATTTGCTATCATCAGTAAAAGTCTGCTTATATTCACTTTGCCCAGAGCTTCCACCGCAACCCCATTTGCAAATTAAATCCATATTACGAGCATTACCGTTAGTCAAGGTTTCAACGACTTCTGTTTGGACGAGTAAAATACGTTTAACTGTATGATCTAATAATGCCTGCAATTCGACTTCTGCACTCGTCTCTGTAATGGTAATTGCGTCAGACCGAGGATAACAACGCTTTTTTGCTTCCACCACTTTTTCGTAAGACGGATATAGACGACAGTTATGTGCCAACGATATTTTTCTCATCGTTAGGTAAGCTCCCTTTGACAATTTACATTCGATCAAAGCGGAAAGTGCAGCCTCTTCCGATAAAGAGGTTTCACCCGTTACTGCATAAGCTTTTCGATACTTAGAAGCTCTTAAAGGACTCGTCATTGTTACGTCCTTAACAACTTTCGAAGCGTCTAATTGTCCCGAAGCGCGAAGGCTCATTTGAGTAGCGTATGCTAATTCTTCCGGGGTTGAGGATTTACGAATATCTTCGGTCTTCTTTCGTTTTGACCTTTCACTTGCCGATGTAAACTCAAGGGACGGGCGGCCTCTTTTACTACCTGGGTCTTTCTCAACAGTGTCTGTAGGTACGGCAAAATATACCTGCCCGCTAAGCCATTTACTGTTTTTCTTGAAGAAAATGTCCTATTAGCTTCTTGCCACCTGGTTCTTATTTTATTAAACAGCATTGAAAAGGCGGTTCTCGAGTCCTCAGGCACCACAACTTTACGTCCACTTTTCTCGGAAATTTTAGTTTCCACGAAATTCAATAACGTAGCGAAATTATCGTTCAAATTATCCTTTATAATAAGATATAATTCTTTCCTCGTCAAATGTACTCCTTCGTAATGGGACCCTGTAATAAAGACATAAAATTGTATAGAATTTGTGTTGAAGGATCAGATCAAAATTTTAATGAATTTTAATTATTGTAACAAATAAGCAGCCGCAATAATTATTCGTATTTTTTTTTTTAAAGTACATAAAAAACAACAGTTATGAAAAAAAAATTGAATTTAGACTATTATGAAAGAAGTTATGAGCAAAAAAACATAAACAAATATTTTTTGAACGGGTGACCAAAAACATCTCAAAATGTACCTGTTGTGTCGCGGAATATTCCTCTAACGTATTCTCGGGAATATTCCTTAGCGGACACAGAGATGGAATTCTAGCTGTCATACAAGACGGGATGCGAAGTCGACGCCGACGCAGCATGAAGCGACTCGCGAGGCGATCTACGATAGGCTAAAGCTAAAGCTGCCAACTAAGGGATTTTAGCAAACGCAGTTGCTAACTGCTTCAGTAAAAGCAGTATTAAATTAGATTGAAAAGAGAACGGTTGGTTCCTCGTTTAATACTCGAAACAACGCATTATTGTACTTCTTACTTTGATATATAAATAGGCAACGGAAAGTTACCGTGGCTTATAATAAATACTTCCTTTTATATAAATTCGCGTTTCCATCTTTTACTCGAGATCCATCTCCTTATCGGCAAACGATCCCAAAAAATAATAACTTTTAATATTATACCGACTACCGAATAATCCAATTACTCGGTACCGGCATAACATACCAGAAGCCGATTTTTGATGAGTACATGAAAATATGACAAAATCAAGGGAAAAAAAATTGAACTGTCCGATTTGGCGTGGAATGCCCCATATATACCTATATATATAATAAAAATGTATCAAATATAAATAAAATGTGACGATTCAAATTAATTACTTTAGTATATACTTACATATATATGTATTGTTGTATGTCTACAAAAATAGATATATAAATGATATACTTGAATTTGTATTTTGTATATCTATATATATAAAAAGAAAAGTCCTGACTGACTGACTGACTCACTGACTCACTCACTCACTCATCAACGCCCAGCCCAAACCCCTGCGCCTAGAAACTTGAAATTCTAGGGATATATTCCCTTCGTGTCGTAGACGCTCACTAAGAAGGGAATTTTCGAAATTTCACCCCTAAGGGGGTGTAAAAGGGATAAATATGTTTTTACGTATTTCTCTTAGGCACGATGAGATATCGCCTTGGTTTTTGCTTGCAAATGTTACTCATACAAATGTTTAAAAACAAATTTCAGGATTTCCGCAAATTCCACCTTTAAGGGGGTGTAAAAGGGTTAAATATGTTTTTACGTATTTCTTAATATCTCTTAGGCACGATGAGATATCGCCTTGGTTCTTACTTGCAAATGTTACTCATACAAATGTTTAAAAACAGATTTCAGGATTTTTAGAAATTCTACCCCTAAGGGGGTGTAAAAGAGTTAAATATATTTTTGCGTATTTCTCAATATCTCTTAGGCACGATGAGATATCGCCTTGGTTTTTGTTTGCAAATGTTACTCATACAAATGTTTAAAAACCCATTTCAGGATTTTTAGAAATTCCACCCTTAACGGGGTGTAAAAGGGTTAAATATGTTTTTACGTATTTCTCTTAGGCACGATGAGATATCGCCTTGGTTTTTGCTTGCAAATGTTACTCATACAAATGTTTAAAAACAAATTTCAGGATTTCCGCAAATTCCACATTTAAGGGGGTGTAAAAGGGTTAAATATGTTTTTACGTATTTCTTAATATCTCTTAGGCACGATGAGATATCGCCTTGGTTCTTACTTGCAAATGTTACTCATACAAATGTTTAAAAACAGATTTCAGGATTTTTAGAAATTCCACCCCTAAGGGGGTGTAAAAGGGTTAAATATATTTTTGCGTATTTCTCAATATCTCTTAGGCACGATGAGATATCGCCTTGGTTTCTGCTTGCAAATGTTACTCATACAAATGTTCAAAACCAAATTTCAGGATTTTTAAAAATTTCACCCCTAAGAGAGTGTAAAAGGGATAAATATGTTTTTACGTATTTCTCTTAGGCACGATGAGATATTGTCTTGGTTTTTGCGTGCAAATGTTACTCATACAAAGGTTTAAAAACGAATTTCAGGATTCCCGAAAATTCCACCTTTAAGGGGGTGTAAAAGGGTTAAATATGTTTTTACGTATTTCTCAATATCTCTTAGGCACGATGAGATATCGCCTTGGTTCTTACTTGCAAATGTTACTCATACAAATGTTTAAAAACAGATGTTAGGATTTTTAGAAATTCAACCCCTATGGGGGTGTAAAAGGGAGAAATATGTTTTTACGTATTTCTCAATATTTCTTAGGCACGATAAAATATCGCCTTGGTTTTTGTTTGCAAATGTTACTCATACAAATGTTTAAAAACCCATTTCAGGATTTTTAGAAATTCCACCCTTAACGGGGTGTAAAAGAGTTAAATATGTTTTTACGTATTTCTCTTAGGCACGATGAGATATCGCCTTGGTTTTTGCTTGCAAATGTTACTCATACAAATGTTTAAAAACTAATTTCAGGATTTCCGAAAATTCCACCCCTAAAGGGCTGTAAAAGGGTTAAATATGTTTTTACGTATTTCTCAATATCTCTTAGGCACGATGAGATATCGCCTTGGTTATTACTTGCAAATGTTACTCATACAAATGTCCAAAAACTGATTTTAGGATTTTTAGAAATTCAACCCTTAAGGGGGTGTAAAAGGGAGAATTATGTTTTTACGTATTTCTCAATATCTCTTAGGCACGATGAGATATCGCCTTGATTTTCGCTTGCAAATGTTACTCATACAAATGTCTAAAAACCAATTTCAGGATTTTTAGAAATTCCACCCCTAAGGGGGTGTAAAAGAGTTAGAAACTGTCGAAAGTGTTTTAATGGTTTTTTTTTAATTCTATATATTCTATATATTCGCCTTCACCGATTACAAACAAACCAAGCACAAATATTGTTAAGAGCCCAAGGAAGGTCACTGGATACATCTCACCCCTAAACCCCACCCTCTTCACCCCCTAAAAAAAGATTCTTCAAAAATATTCACGCGAATCAACTGATTTCAACCAAACCTTACACAAATATTGTTGAAGACCAAAGGAAGGCTACTGTATGTATCTCACCCCTGAAAACCACCCCCTTCATCCCCTAAAAATGAATTCTCAATAAAATCCACACGCCTTCACCGATTACAACCAAACCAAGCATAAATATTGTTAAGAGTCTGCGGAAGGTCACTGAATACATCTCACCCCTGAAAACCACCCCCTTCATCCCCTCAAAAAAATTCTTAATAAAATCCACACGCCTTCACCGATTACAACTAAACCAAGCACAAATATTGTTAAGAGCCTACGGGAGGTCACTGGATATATCTCACCCCTTAAAACCACCCCCTTCATCCCCTAAAACAAGATTCTTCAAAAATATTCACGCGAATCAACTGATTTCAACCAAACCTTACACAAATATTGTTGAAGACCAAAGGAAGGCGACTGTATGTATCTCACCCCTGAGAACCACCCTCTTAATCTCCTAAAAATAAATTCTTAATAAAATCCACACGCCTTCACCGATTACAACCAAGCCAAGCACAAATATTGTTAAGAGCCTAAGGAAGGTCACTGGATATATCTCACCCTTAAACCCCACCGTCTTCACCCTCTAAAAAATCTTATATATAAAAATGAATGTTTGTCTGTCTGTTTGTCTGTCTGTCCGGCTATACAAAGCTACACGCGTTGACCGATTTCAGCCAAACTTTATACCAATATTGCTGAAGACCAAAGAAAGGCAACTGTATATATCTTACCCCTGAAAACCACCCCCTTCATCCCTTAAAAAAAAATTCTTAATAAAATCCACACGCCTTCACCGATTACAACCAAACCAAACACAAATATTGTTAAGAGCCTAAGGAAGGTCACTGGGTATATCTCACCCCTAAAGCCCACCCTCTTAACCACCTAAAAAAAGATTTTAAAAAAATATTCACGCGAATCAACTTATTTCAATCAAACCTTACACAAATATTGTTGAAGACCAAAGGAAGGCGACTATATACATCTCACCCCTGAAAACCACCCCCTTAATCCCCTAAAAATAAATTCTTAATAAAATCCACACGCCTTCACTGATTACAACCAAGCCAAGCACAAATATTGCTTAGAGCCTACGGAAGGTCACTGGATATATCTCACCCCTAAACCCTACCCTATTCACCCCCTAAAAAAAGATTCTCCAAAAATATTCACGCGAATCAACTGATTGCAACCAAACCTTACACAAATATTATAGCGGGTCTAAGACGGGTACAACAAAGGTCGTATTGTATACATATCCACCCACTTAAAGCCCTAAAAAAGATTTAGTATAAAAATCCACACCCCTTCACTGATTTCAACCAAACTTTACACAAATTTTGATAAGTTCTAATGGAAGGTCACTGTATAAATATAGCTCACCCCTTAAAATCGCACCTTTATCCCCTAGAAGTAGTTATTTTTTCTGCCTTAACCGATTTAAACAAAGCTTCACAAACAAAATAGAAACTCACTCACTCTATATATCTCACCCCATATAACCACTCCCAACGAAAACTATCTTTATCCCGCACTGAAAGTAATGTGGTTTTTTTCAACTTTTTTAAACACCGATTTAGCTGTTATTCCGTATATGATGTGACACTCGGGCAGCGCCAGGAAATCAGCTATAAATTATAATCAGAGCTCGCAATTATCTTCTGATGATAATCTCACTCAACCAACAGCTCAATACACTCGAAAACTCTCATACATATGAAGAGAGTTTATATTGAAGCGAGCGTAACAAAGAGCGCTGAGCGATATGATAATTTGCAAAATGAGCGCCACACTTTACTTTGTGTATAACAGCTAAATTGGATTTAAAAAATGTTATTAAAAGCCACATTATTTTTAGTGGTATGATAAAGGGTATTTTGTCAGGGTGGTTTTAAGGTGTGAGATATATGGAGTGACCTTGCTTACGTCTTATCTATTTGTTTGTGTTTATATTGAAGTTTATATTGAAGCGAGCGTAACAAAGAGCGCTGAGCGATTCGATAATTTGCAAAATGAGCACCACACTTTACTTTGTGTATAACAGCTAAATTGGATTTAAAAAATGTTATTAAAAGCCACATTATTTTTAGTGGTATGATAAAGGGTATTTTGTCAGGGTGGTTTTAAGGTGTGAGATATATGGAGTGACCTTGCTTAGGTCTTATCTATTTGTTTGTGTACCCGGGCAACGCCGGGTAAGACAGCTAGTCTAATATATAAAATTCTCGTGTCACAGTTTTCGTTGCCATACTCCTCCGAAACGGCTTGACCGATTTTGATGAAATTTTTTGTGCTTATCCGGTATCTATGAGAATCGGCCAACATCTATTTTTCATCCCCCTAAATGTTAGGGGTAGTTCACCCCTAAATTTATTTATTTATTTTTTAGACAAAATTTTTAATTTCTATTTTTTTATGATACAACATACAAAAATACATACAATCCTCAATTTTCACCCTTCTACGATCAACCCTTATTTTTTAATAGCCATTTTAGTAATTTAATCATTTTTCCTCTCCGGTCGAAAACTGATCAATCGTCATTTAATTAGTTATCCCCGCCAGATGTCTACAGGTGTCACTTCTGACCCAGTAAACAGCACGGAGTAGGGATGAGAACGAAGCCGGTCTCCTTTCTTTCTCACTCCCTACACAGTTGTCGGCCATCATTATTGTTTATGCATCAAGTGTAGTAGTAACGTTGACAATTATTATTTTGCTATCTCAGTGTAACTCTCATATTAACTTTTAATCATTCCTATTTTATCAATAATAATTAAATTATCAATTTTGAGTGTATTTTGCACGATTAGTTAATCAAGTGATTTTATAACCTCAAAAGTACTCAACACGTGACACGAGCTTCCAATAACAACGGATTTTGTGTTGTAAGTATACTTTTTTTTATTAATATCGAAAATGTTGTTGATCTTATAAAAATGTAATTTTAATTTTATTTTATTAAAAAAATGCAATTGAACAATTAAGATTTTCATAGTTTCCAAAAAATCAATCATTATGAATCTTTATTTTGAAATGTCAATGGAAATATTGGTTGTATGAAAAAATTATAAGGGACAATGTTTTCATAAAATTTAATTTTTTACTTTTGTTTGAAAAATTTTTCCATAAAACTTATATTTTTGTTATAATTTCATAAATTAAAACTAATCATTTCAAAACTGCGGCAAAAATCCTGGCCCTAATTATACTTTTAACATTTTTCATCATTAAATAATTTCATTAATTCTATTTATGTATGTTTTGTACAGTGAGCAATGCCAAGAAAACGCAAAGGGGCTGATTTGAGCCGCAGTACAAGTAAAGTTCGAAACTTGCGAAATAGCAGATCCGAAAGAACAGAAGAACAAATCCAGCAACAAAGTACTGATGCACGTGTCAGAATGGCGCAATTGCATCAAGAAGAGCCAGAAGATACACGAGCTGAACGCAATGAAGTCAGAAGATTAGAACAACGACAATCACGCCGTTTCACAGTCAATAGACGAAGAACAAATGACCAACAACGACAACAGGTACATCGAGCATTTATATCTGATTCATTCCTGCGTCTAGCATTCCAGTATGAGCCCGATATTGAATATTATGCTCATTCAAAAGTGGTAATTGGTGCTATGGACAAGGAATGTCCGCATTGTCATGCTCTGAAACTCAAAAATGAGCCAGCTGGGATGTGTTGCGCGTCAGGAAAAGTGCAACTACCTGAAATTGAAACACCACCTGAACCATTGAACGGCTTACTTATCGGCACGGATCCAGATTCTAACGTGTTCCTGAAGTCAATTCGAAGATTCAATTCATGCTTTCAAATGACATCGTTCGGAGCAACAGAAATAGTTCGAAATACTAATACAAATGGTCAACAATTCAATTCTACATTCAAAATCAGAGGCCAAGTTTATCATAAAATGGGCTCACTGCTGCCAATGCCAAACGAACCACATAAATTCTTACAAATCTACTTTATGGGCGGCGAGGATTCCGGAAGCGCACTTGCCAATCGCGTGAATGCACGTTGTGATTATAATAACCTTGATTCACTTTATGCCAGGCGCATCGTCAGCGAGCTAGATGCTCTTTTGAACGAGCACAACGAGTTGTTGAAAATATTCAAATCACATATGCACCAATTACAAAGCGATAATCACGCTATCGTCATTAATCCTGATAAAACACCAGCTGGAGAGCATATTCGTAGATTCAATGCACCCGTTGTTGATGATGTTGCTGGAATCATGGTTGGCGATTGTACAGCTGCACGAGAAATTGTGATTCGTAGAAGAAATAATAATCTTCAGTTCATTGCTGACACACATCGTTCATATGACGCTCTCCAATATCCGCTAATATTCTGGAAGGGACAAGACGGATATTGCATAAACATAAAACAACGAGATCCCGTATCAGGTACTTCATTGATTATTAATTTGATCATTAATCATTTAACAAAACAATTAAATTATTGAACGTAATAAATTTAAATTAATTTTTATGAACAAATATTACAGGAGCTGAAATAAACAAGAACGTTAGCTCAAAGGATTATTATGCGTACCGATTAATGATTAGACGTGGCCTGGACAACGTCATTTTACGATGTCGTGAGCTTTGTCAACAATTCATGGTCGACATGTACGCGAAGATTGAGAGCGAACGACTACGATACTTACGATATAATCAACAAAAGCTGCGCGCGGAAGAGTACATTCATTTGCGAGACGCTATCAACAACAACGCCGACGTCGCCGAAATTGGTAACCATGTCATTTTACCATCATCGTACGTAGGCAGTCCACGTCATATGCAAGAATATATACAGGATGCTCTGACTTTCGTGCGCGAATATGGACGACCATGTTTATTTATCACGTTCACATGTAATCCAAAATGGCCAGAGATTACATCTTTCCTACTGCCTGGCCAAAATGCAATACATCGCCATGACATTACAGCACGTGTGTTCAGACAAAAGTTGAAGTCTTTAATAAGTTTCATTACTAAATCACATGTATTTGGTCCCACACGTTGCTGGATGTATTCGGTTGAGTGGCAAAAGCGAGGATTACCTCATGCACACATTTTGGTTTGGTTCATCGACAAAATCCGTCCTGAAGAAATCGATAGTATCATTTCTGCGGAAATTCCAGATCCATCCACTGACCAACTGCTGTTTGATATTGTTACAACAAACATGATTCATGGTCCATGTGGTACTCTTAATAGTTCATCGCCTTGCATGGCTGATGGAAAATGTACTAAAAATTTCCCTAAAGATTTTACCAATGATACGGTCACAAATGTCGACGGATACCCAATATATCGTCGAAGAAATCCTGAAAATGGCGGACAATCATTTATTAAAAATATCATCAACACAGACATTGAT
>OZ012703.1:31385317-31463280 GCA_963942595.1 Cylloceria caligata
GACGTGAAAAGAGATGTTGATAAATAACATAATTCCTAATGTGAAGATATTCGTTAACTGATATTGAATTTATAAAAGAAAAATAAACGTCACTTGATACATTTGATCTATTCGTCGCGTTCCCTAGGTCAGAGGTTTAGCATGCGTACCGTCGGTAACTGGCCGGCCGTTGCTTGCGGTATCGTGACTCGCCTCGAATTTACCGCTGAGTTGTTCAATACCCGCTTCTAACGCTACAGGCCCGTTGGTGGGAGTAGAGTTCACAGCTGGTATTTTTTAAAGGCCGACTCACGCGTCCACCCGACCGCCACTGTGATCCGGCGTCAGTGGAATGCACTCTGGGTGCATGCGCAGCTACTTGACATACCAGGGCCGTACCCTGTTCAATTATCGCCTTTTTATATTTTTCCTGAGCTACTTCGATCTCTGTTGAATTACCTACGCTAATATTATTTATGGGTCTTTAACATAATGATATTTATATGCAGTATTTTAATGAGTGGAGATTATTAGTTTTTGTTCTCAAGAGCCTAGCCCGTATATTAGGCTGTCCTTGGCTACCAGAGTGAGAAAGAGAGCCAGAGATAGACCGCTTTGTTGAAGTTCGGGTCTACGTTGCGTTGGCCTCGAACGCAGCACCGACTCAGCTGCTTCCCGTCAAATATGTGTGTCAGGTACCACAGCTGGGCTCTCTTGGTATCAGTGCGGCTGCGCCTAGCGAGGGCTGGCTGCTCTTCCTTCCTGGACTTCTGCGTTGGCGGGACCTGTGAACAGAACTGTTCCCCGAATGCCGAAATTCTGGTCTTTTTATACCAGTCTCCCCTCCGATTGGCCCATGCTCTTTGTATAACTATAGCTGGTGGTGATCCTGTAGCCCATGTTCCTGTAGCCCACTGGTAGCCTTGGTCTTTCTTATAAAATTCGTCGTTGGTCTTTTAACGTTTCGTTATTCGTGCTTTTTGAAGGGAATAACGGGACTTGGTCACCGACGTGCCGGCCTACCTTGTGTGAGTGACGCTCGGTAGCGGCCCTTTGTTGTGTATGTACCGAGCGTCATGAGTTGCCAAGTATAGGCCGGTCTTACTTGGTGTACGAAACGCGCGGTAGCGATGCCTTGGTGTGTGCACCGCACGTTATTAGATCACCAGTACGTTACAATATAGCGAACCCCGTTATGTACGGTTTAAATAAATCATTTGGTAAAATAATCGTCGCCGGGTTCGAGTTGAACTCTACGTGTACTCTTACACCAGTGGTAAAAATATTGTCGAATACTTTTACCGGAATTACACTCAGTGCGGACGAGTGGCGAGTGTTTAAAAGTGATTTTTCTCGCGTACAACAATATTTCGCAGCTCATGGGGCTGATGCCAAGAAAATGTGTAATACCCGTATAGAGCACACAATGCATTACACACTTTTAACCTCGTGTTACCAGCACAGAGCTGTCTCATTTGGTACAATAAGTGGTAGCGTTAATGAGTAATACGAGAATCAAGAGGAATCTGGAGAATCGAAACGGAAACGCACCCGAAAATACTCTCCAAACATTGTTCTTCAGCGGCCTACATTTGATATGCTCCTCGAAATAAGTAGAAGAATTGATATTCATATGCATTGTAACGCTAATTTTTAACGTTATCATATATTTTATTTTTCGTGGGAATTCGGGCTCGATCACAGGACTAATTAATTGAGACTTCTTAGTGGTTGACAGTAGGACTTTATTCCAAGACAAACAATTTCGTAAAAACGTCACTTTTAATTTCGGTCACTCGAATTTTACCTAATGTCCATCTAATTCCGTAATTTCCGCAATTATTTCAACGATTATAATTTATTTTATGTTTACGTCTCTCGGTACTCTCGTAGGCTTATTATTGTTCTTGCACCGTCGTGTTGTTGTACCCTCGGTGCACAGATATTCCACACTTGTTGCTATTACGTTCCGCATTCGCTCTTTAGATAGAGTGTATTAACTCTACTTACAATTCTTTACCTTTCACTCATTCCACCTTCGCTCAGACACACTTTATTATTACTTATTTATCCTATCCATTTAATGCTACCAATTATCATTCGATTATAACTATTCTATCTTCTACATTCCTAATTCTATTTTCTTAATTTCAAAAATCAGGGAGTTCCCTCGATTTTAGTTATTATGATTTCCAATTATTTGCACATAAATTCGCGGAATTTCGGTACTCGGGCTATGGTTGCGTCGCTACGCTTCGGTGTTTCACTTCTCACACACACACGCCTCAGATTCTCAGTGTACAGAGTGTATGACCTCTGTTTACAATTCTTTCTTTTTCTCTCTTATTCTGCTCTCGCTCTTTCTCACTTCTACTCACACAAGGAATTCGGTCCCTTGATTACCGCTCGTTTAAAAACCGCACTGTTTAATTTATTCTTATATAACCAGTTTTCTTATTCCTATGCACTATTCTAAATTAATACTACTTATCGACTACTGAATTCTATGTGTTAATTTATCTATAAATCCACTCGATTATCCCTATTCTTCCTAATGAGTGATCATGTAATGATCTTCACTGTTTCGCTGATATTTTAATGCTCTCATGAGCTTTTCACTAGACTAATATCTCTCACAATTTCCATACCTTGATAATTTTCGCTATTCTGCCTAAAAGACAAGAGAGCTTCCCTGTCCTCGCACCGGCCTTTTATAGGCCTCCCCTTGCCTCAGTCCCCTCTGTACATTTTTCATCATAATTTTTAAATCTCACGCCTTCCTCGGCTGACGCGGTACGCTGTTGCCCCGCTCTCCACCTTCCCCTCACCTCCTAGCAAAATCAGTTGGTCGCTGCCCTGCTGTTATGTCAGCGAGGGAATTCCGATGGCGTGACGTAGCATGTTTTTCACGCGAGTTCGATGGCCTATTGCCTCGAACCTCGGTACTCTTGTACCGAGTCTGTCGCTCAGGTGTTCTTATGCCTCGAAATCTATACCGGCTCTTATAACCGTTCGACATAATAACATGGACTCGAGAGTATAATTCTATTATCTTGCACGATCATAATTGCTGCATCTATTCCTATGCTCATGTGTGTAACTATGTTACAGCATGCTCTAGGGAGCAAAAGTGAAACGATTCAACGGTGTATGAACGAGGTGGTATCATATGTCCATGAAAAGATAGTTGTCAGTGAAATGCCTCGTGCAGCAGCGTATGAGATCACCGGTTCCAAGGAATTCTTTGAAGAAGCGCTCGAGCACATCGCGATCTTGCTAACGACGGAGGATACGGAGCTTATGAAAATTATTTTGTCCGAAATAATTGTGCTGTTTCGTGGTCATATCGCCGATCATGCATTGGGTGTTGCGTTGCGAACGCAATAATTCCCGTATGTGCAGCTATTTGTGATAAAGACACTGTTGTAAATAATTGTATATAGTGTACGTTTCGCTCGAAATATTATGAAGTATACACCGAGGTCAGTACCGGGGGGGGGGGGGGGGGATAGCGTCCTAAAACCGAAGCATCAGCAAAGGTCTGCGATAGAAAGTAGACGGAGCGCACGTCTCTGTTTCATTAACACAGCAGATCATGGAATACGTGCCAATGTTGATTAGCAACAAAGCAGCAGAGCTTGGTAAGTACAAAATATAAAATAATTTAAAAATCGTGATTTAAAATCATGTAATATTTATTTTTTATTATAAAAAATCATGTCTTGCAGAGCGAGCAGCTCCTGTATATGAACCGATACCGAGGGTTCGTTATTCGTGTTATGGAGAGCGAGAGGAGGATACTGTAAGAACGTACGTCGGTATCGTACCGGTGATTGGGAACGATTAGTGTCAAAATAATAAGATAGGGTCGTACGCATCAACCTATCGTAGAATATCGTGTAACTCTGCCCTCTAGCATAGGTTCCCTGGTACGGTGGTATCGAGGAAGGAAGAGACGCTTTCCTCCTCCTAATCGTCCGCCGACCGTGTGACAATAAGTATCTTGTGAAAAGAAGTAATACGAGCCAGCATTAATATTCAAGTAATGAAATCACGGGCAAAATAGACCGAATCTTGGTAAAAATCAATATAAAATCAGTGTATAGATAAAACAAGGTAAGAGTAGACCCGTTGGAGGCGATAAGTCGTAATAAAACGAGCGTATTAACCCTACAACCATGCCGTAATTGAACAGGACGGTTGGGCCAGATATTGAGACGCCGAACTCCTCAATATCCTCCACACATATTAGCATCATATTGTTGCTGCCAAAAAACAAAGGAGTGTAGAATAACAACGACTCTAATATATCGATCGAATAAAAACGATCGTTCGAAACCGTCTCTGAGGGATTGATGAAACGTAGTATAAATCAGTGTCATCACGACCGGTCAAGCTACATAGACATCGCGCAACGAGGCATAGGAGACTCACGAAAAGGGTGTACTCGAGATACATGGACACATCAACTATCTCGGTAGAATAATAGCCGCTTAGAAGGATCGCGCTGCGTAAATACACATCTCGCCAATCAGATAAGTAGCACCTGTCACATATAAAGAAATTCGCTCAGTAATAATGAGCACGGTGTGTTACATGAAATGAGTGATTGTCGCAAGTGTGTAATCAATTCAAAGCGTCCTTTAAGGTACCATGACACATAACGATATTGCGCATTAATAAATTTAATTACCTTAAATGAATTTGATATGGACGCTAGTGAGAACAAGTTAAAATGATCAGATTAGTGTGAATGATCACATTACACTAACCATTTCATGGCACATGTTGAGTATGCGTGTATCGTAGAGACGCAACCTGATTTGTCAAGCCGTTCTCATAGTGATGCGTCTATGTGATGATTAGTATAAATCTATGAAAGATAACTGCATGTGCTCAGTGAATTAGTATGAATAATTATTACTTAACATGTTTAAAATCAAAGGATTAACATAGCGATATTTCTCATCGCTAAATTTATGTGAACTCATGGTAATTTAATGTGCACAATAGTTTTATGCACATATTGAATCGTATTGATCATTTACACCATTCCGGATAAAATGTTCGGTTCATTCATGTAATTGTTGATTTCTATGTAAATATGTGGAATCTATGCCAATGTTAATTGCTATAATATGATGATTGAATTTATGAACATGATAATATTTGGTAATGATTTCTCATGGCTAAATTTATGTGAACTCATGGTAATTTAATGTGCACAATAGTTTTATGCACATATTGAATCGTATTGATCATTTACACCATTCCGGATAATATGTTCGGTTCGTTCATGCAATTGTTGATTTCTATATAAATATGTGGAATTTATGCCAATGTTAATTGCGATAATGTGATAATAGAATTTATGAGCGTGATAATATTTTGTAATGAGGTGATGTACTAATTTAATTAAGGTACCTAATGATATTTCAAGTTGACGATTCTTCTTGAAGAGTTGCACAGAGTGATATTTCATTAATGAGTATTAATGCGAATTGCTGATAACTACCAATTGCCCTGTATCAAGTGAATGAATGCACAGATTTAATGAACACAAATGTTAATAACTTCTATGTGAGGAGAGGTGATAATAGAATAGACCTGCATAAAACTTTAACAAATTTCTGCTACTTTTGTTCCCACCACCCATTGATACTTCTGCATGGAAGAGTTCATTAAAGGATCATTCTGTCCTCTTAGATTTAAATATAATGAAAATAAATAAAAAAGAAAATATTACAATACATATACTGAACAGATAGAGCTAACTTCGGGAAAGAAAAGTGTCAACCGACATCCTCATCCACAGTTGTCATCGGTGGCAGAAGGCCATCAACGCTACCAACTTTGCATAATGAGGCGTGGCATATCAGGTAAGACAATATCGATTATTCTGTACACGATGTTTTTTATTGACCAGTGCGTTCAATTAAATAGTTGTTTCATTCTTTTTTCAGAAGTACACTGTGATGACAACACCCACAGCGAAAAATAATTTAAAAGCAATATTACGAGTGATAATACAAATTAATTCCGTATAACGATAAAAATAAAATTAACGGTGAAGGAATCTCCGAGCGTGGATGACCGTGTTTGCAGGGCTGTTGCATACGATGGTAAACGTGTAAAGTGCTTTCCATAAAATATTGATTAATTTAAAAAATACCTGATCTTACTGTGTCTCTTATTTTTATAGCATAATAATTAGAAAATTATAATTGAAGTCTTTCTCTTTTTCTCTCTCTCTCTCTCTCTCTCTCTCTGTGAGGTATGATATTCTATATCTTTTACTGCAGAGCAAGCTCTTTGTGAGGAGCACAGCGCAGGGCTATGCATGCTCGAAAACCGCTTTCGTTGCATTCAAAGTGATGGATACCTAGTTATGATTCATAGGAGGCTGCTATCTTTATGCCCGTGATGCTCTCTAGCAGCATCTCCAGCATTTAGTCTGTCTTTGGCATCCTACTTAGAAACAGTAAAAAGCAATATGTATCCGCGATACGGCAAGGAGATTTTAAGCGATGCGTTTTGGTGCCGAGTAATGTTTGTCGAGAGTGTGATGAGCGTGTTCCTGCCTACACAGGAAATGTGCGATGCATACGACGATCTGGAAGAGCTCCTGCGTAGCGTGTATTTAGTGGAACGTCGTGGAAGACCCATTGAACTTGGGGAACTGTATATCGGAATGTCCTGTATTGTGCCTCGTTTCAATAGCGTTGTCCGCGATGTGATGGGTACTGCGAGGTGTTGTTAGTCAATTTCGGCGAAACCATTTACATCGACTGGTCCCACCTATTTCATCCGGAGCCTCTAGCAAGATATCGATGCCGATATCGATGCTACGATATCGATGCCGTGGACGAGGGCTTTGACGAGGACATGGTAATAAATTAAAGACACGACGCTGCGCGTGTGTGCGTGTGCGTGCGTGTGTGCGTGTGTGAGAGAGCACATTCGAGAGACAGGAGTTTAAAATCACTTTGGCAGGAGGGTAGATGCCTACAACAGCTGCGGTGGTGAGTACATAATTTTATTCATTTTTCCAAGTATGTGTACACCTTTGCTCCATCCTGCTCTTATCTCTACTCTTCCTTGTTCACCAAGGTACCCATACCACCTCACTTTACCATCTCCACTTTACCGACACTGGTCAAGCAGAGTGGGTAGCGCGGCGGTGGAAAAGTGAGGTGGTGGGGGTAGCCGCGCGGTGGGGGAAGGAGTGGGATGGAGCAAAGGTGTACACATACTACTGTCAAATACTTCGGAGTCCACGTCGACTGCGTGCTACAAGGAAATGTCTACTTAAAGAAACAACTAGACAAAGCAAGAAAAGCAGGGCAAGCCAACAGTACAACTATACATGCTATTAATTATACCAATCCAAACATATGCTGCACTCATCTCGTGGGGCATTACCTATGCAGCCATGGAAATAAATAAGAATTTTCCACCCAATAACCAACCCCATAGACATTTTTACACTGCGATGCTAACGGACTAATTCAAATTGCTCACAATAAACCACCCCTTTATCGCTGGAGAAGAAATAAGGCCAATAAAAGAATCTCCATGGTACATAGCGACTTTGATACTAACCTCAATAAATTCACGAGATCCACCGTAATACAGCAACGAGACTTCCTCGACTTCCGTGGACTCAACTTTACAAAATACTGGTAACTTAACATTAATTGCATATATAGGGTGTCCCAACAGGAGCGCCGGATTTAATTTTAAAGAAAAAACACATTTATTTTTTAATTAAGCAAACATTTTTATTTCAACATAAAGAAAAATAGTTCCGATTAACCGTGAAATACAACATCAGGCAAATGGCCACCACGAAACCTCTGGCACAGGGTTATTCTTTTGTTGAAATTTTGAATAACGTTTTCGCATAAATGTGGCTGTATTTCACCAATAACGCGCCGTATTTCCACTTTAAGATGTTTAACTGTTTCAGGCTTATTCGCATACACCTTTTCCTCTACATAGCCCCAAAGAAAAAAGTGCATCGGTGTTAGATCGCACGATCTTGGTAGCCAATGTTGATCGCCAAATCCAGAAATGACACGGCCTGGAAACTTAGTCTGCAGTAACACCATTGTTTCACGTGCTGTGTGGTAGGTCGCACCGTCTTGTTGGAAAAACCTGTCCTCCACATCCATTACATCCAATTCGGTCCACAAACACTCCGTTAACATTTCGAACCTTGTACGCGTGCAAATGCAGATCTTTTACCAAAATTCGTTGCATAGTGCTACTGGAAATGTTTAATTGTTGACCACGTTGCCGAATGGAAGTTCCTGGATTCTCGGCCACAGATTCCGTTACTGTGGCTATATTTTCGAGTGACCGACAAGGACGACGACGAATAATGATCTTCTGATCCATCAGCGTAAATTTGGTCTCAAATTTTGTAATTAAACGCCTCACTGTCGATTCATTTGGCGCATTATTGCGACCAAAAACTTGACGTAATTGGCGAACTGTTTTCGCAAAACTTTCACCATCTTTGTAATGTGTTTTTACAATAATTAAACGTTGTTGGTTTGAATACTTCTCCATATTCTTAAATCGCGTGGTCTGTACGTAACAAATGTAAAAAAAAATCACCGTACAACTCGTATTAACAAAATGGCAGCAAATTTAAATCCGGCGCTCTTGCTGGGACACCCTTTACTTAACCAGTAAAGAATTTTTTTTTAAATACTTTCACGTGAATCTGCAACAAGGACCATACCCAACGAAGTGACCTTACACATTGGATGCCACGAACATGTTAATACTAACTAATATAGAAACCGATCAAGCAAATCAAAGACCGATGAAGTATACCTTAGGACCATGTCCGAACACTGTACATATGTAAATAATTGAAAATAATTACAATATTGGCAATATGGGCAATATAGGCTATTCCTTCTTCATAGTTTGCATTATAACTTTTTTTTTATATTAGTTTTTTATTGTATATTATATTAGTTTTATATTAGGACGCTTCTAACCTGTTACACTTCGGACTTCTTATTTCTACCGGCAGTTCTTCGGCGAGTATCGCGGATCGCCCGATTTACGCACGGACTACTCAGGTTCGCTCATGCGGAGCTACTCAGTGACAATACAAATAATTCGTTACAGTTCATGAAACGGTTTCTTCTTTCTCGGACGCCATTGTACCGGTTCAAAGGCCTCGTGGTGCAGTTCGCCAACATTCGGGAATAAATTGACACTAAATTCGCCCATTCGGTGTGGTTCTCTCAATCTTACACTCATACACTTTGTTCGCTTCGATCACGATGAATAAATCTTCGCATCATTCAACTTAGACGTTAACCCAGCGATTTCCCGGTATTCCACTCTTTTCTATCGGATGCCAAATCCTCCGCCCCCTCCCCTCAAAACAGTGGAGTTTATGTCTATTTCGAATGTTTCGAAAAATAGTTAGGTACACATCACCTTCCGCACGTTTTGCGACATGATGCTACATTTTTTATCCATAGAACTGATTGTACAGAATTTCATCAATACACATTTAAGAAAATTTTTAACTTTACTAAAAATTGTTGTGTTTGCCGTAAGTGTAGCACATTTTGAGATATCGAACTAAAATGTGGCACATGAATAGAAATATGGTCATTATTTAAAGTTGTGGCTTTTCCGAATTTCAATGATTTTCCTTTGCTCGTTGCCATATACCAGTTGTACAAGTATGAAATACAGATTTCAGACAACAGGTGGCGCACGAATTTGTGCTATAAAGATTTGGCACTGCACCATTTTGTTGTGTCATCAACAAGTGTTAGACGCGCACGAGTGATAAATTAGAAAAGTGTGTGCATAGTGTTGTGTTGTTGTGTTCAATATGTCAAAATTTATACCGAACAAAGAGCATTCGCGGACAGCATTAATTTTTTGTTTTCATTAGAAGAAAACTGCTGCTGAATTATACCGTTTACTTCGAGAAGTTTATGGTGATATTTTATATGATTATTATTACATAAGATTGAACATGCTTCATCGCAAGATAGGTGTGAACGATGGTTTTGGCGTTTCAAAAGTGGTGACTTCGAAGTTGCAGACAAGGAACGTAGAAAGCCGCCAAAAAAATACGAATGTAAATAAAATAAAAAAAATACGATGTGGAATTGCAAGCATTGTTGGACGAAGATGATTCGCAAACACAAAAACAACTCGCAATTGGGTATTAGTCAACAAGCTGTTTCCAATTGGCTACGAGAGATGGGAAAGATTCAGAAGATCGGTTGATGGGTACCACATGAGTTGAACGACAGGTAAATAGAAAAGCGTAAAAACACATGTGACATTTTGCTTGCTCGATACAAAAGAAAGTCGTTTTTGTATCATATAGTTACAGGGGATGAAAAGTGTATTTTAAAAACCCCAAGAGTAAAAAAATCATGGGTAGACCCAGGCGCACTATCCACATCGACCGCAAGACCGAATCGCTTTGGCAGAAAGACGAAGCTCTGTGTTTGGTGGGACCAGAGAGGCGTGGTCTATTATGAGCTGTTAAAACCTGGGGAAACGGTTAATACTAAACGTTACCAATGACAATTGACCGATTTGCACCGTTCGTTGCTTGAAAAAAGGCCAGAATACCGAAAGAGGCAACACAAAGCAATTTTTCTTCATGACAATGCTCCATCACATACGGCAAAACAGGTTCGCGACACGTTGGAAGCACTCAGCTGGGAAGTTCTACCCCATGCGGCTTACTCACCAGACTTGGCTCATTCCGATTACCACTTGTTTGCATCGATGGGTCACGCACTTGCTGAGCAGCGCTTTGGTTCGTACGAAGATGTGAAAAAATGGCTCGATGAATGGTTCGCAGCCAAAAGGGACGATTTTTACTGGCGTGGTATTCATAAATTTCCCGAAATATGGGAAAAATGTATAGCAAGCGATGGAGCATTCTTTGAATAAAGCACTTTTTATAATTCTTCCGAATTTAACATGTTTTTTTAGAAAAAAAATCCGCATTTCATACTTGTACACCTGGTACTGTGCAAAAGTAAGCGGAACCCAAACTCACCAGTACATTTCTTTTTTTCCCGGGACTTTTTGAGATTTTTTTTTGGGAATTCTGTGTATTTTCAGGAACTTTGTCTTAAATCCTCCAGTTTAGGTTTGTTTGGATTTATTTGAGGTTAGATTTCGATTGTGCGGTTACCAATTATGCCACTAATTAATTCTGCTAGGACCACGGTGGCGTAGTTGGTAATGCTCCAGGTTGGAATTATGGGTCTACCCGGTTCGAACCCGACTTACCCGACTTACGGTATGAAAGGCTTTTTTTCACAGTTCATTTGTCCAAGAATTGCCGAATATGGTTACTGAATAAATTTTTATTTAATTGATCCGATTAATTTAACCGATTAGATCCGATATCATAAAAATTCGCAAATGGTAAATTTAAATAAGGTTTCTATTTCCCGCGCTTAGAATTGCGATCACGCTGCTCATACCCTGAGTTGTGGTATGCAAAATGTGCTTCCTACTGACTGATCATAGATGCTACAGCGATACCAATGTTAAATATTGGGTCTGGGAACAAGTTCGTGGCGTTTTTTTAGTAAAATTCAACTGGTTTTCTTATAGTGTGAAAATGAATTTATTTAAACCAAATATGCTGCATTATTATCGACAATATTTTGCCGATTTTCGGGTAGAGCCATGATGTCATCGGTGAAGAATTTCTGTGGATTCTGGTTGAAAAACTGAATCAAGTGGTTTTCACAGGCTTCTTTTGAAAGCAGCTTAATTCCATTAAGAGAGTTCTGTATAGATCGGAATAAGTGATAGTTAGAGGGCGCTATGTCTGGACTATTCGGTGGATGTATGAAAACTTCCCAACCAAGCTCTCGCAATTTTTGATGGGTCATCAGAGAAGTGTGTGGTCGGGCGTTGTCATGATGGAAGACAACACCTTTCCTATAAATAAATTCGGGCCGTTTTCTTTCAATTGCTTGGCGCAATCTCTCTAGCTGTCGACAATAGTGTTAAGAATCAATCGTCTGACCAACTGGAAGTATCTCATGGTGGACGATTCCCTTCCAGTCCCACCACACACACAGCATCACCTTTTTCGCCGTAAATCCTGGCTTTGCGAACGCTTGTGACGGCTCATCATCCCTTGTCCACGATCTTTGACGCTTCCGATTGTCGTACGTGATCCATTTTTCATCACCGGTTATAACACGTTTCAGAAATGGCTAGATTTCATTATGTTTCAGCAGCGCATCGCAGATGTTAATTCGGTCTATCATGTTTTTCGAACTCAACTCTTAAGGAACCCATACATCGAGCTTCTTTTTGTAGCCAGCTTTGTGTAAATGGTTCAAAACAGTTTTGTGGTCAATGCCTAGCTTTATACCAATATCGACACTGCTGATATGCTTATGTTGCTGGACTTTTTCAAGAATTTCATCAGCTTTTTCAGTGATTGGACGGCGAGAGCGGGACTCATCTTTCACATCAAAATTACCAGAACGAAAGCGAGCGAACCATTTCCGCGCAGCAGATTTTGATAAAGTACCTTCACCGTACACAGCACAAATTTTTTCACAAGCCTGCGCAGCATTCTTCCCTTTGTCGTAATAATATTGCAAAATATAGAGCAATGTTTCATTACTTTTCTCCATTTTCAAACGCAAACAACTTTCCTACCACTGCACCAATTTCGATGTTTATACACTCAAAGTAACGCTCGAAGTGTCACCTTTCCAACGAGCGTTTAGTGGTGTCGCTGCGATCTGTGTTTTCTAACTTATTTGCAATTGATGCCATCTATCGGGACAAACGCCACGAACTTTTTCCCAGACCCAATATTATATACTAACTAGCAGACTGTATAACGTCAGAAATAAAACCGAAAACTTAATTTTTACGATATTACATCATTATATTAGGAAAATTCAGGAAAAATACGCTTCTCGAAAATGATATCAGGAGTACAAATTGAAAATGCGGGATTTTTTTCTATTTTTGAACGTTTATTCTGAAAAAATGGTAACAAATGAATTATTCAAAGTATTGTCCATCGCTAGCCACAACTTTTTCCCATCTTTCTGGCAATTTACGGATACCGTCGCGAAAAAATTCGGCCGGCTTGGCTGCTATCCAGTCATCGACCCATTTTTGGGCTTCTTCGTAAGAATGGAAGCGCTGGTCAGCTAGGCCATGTGTCATCGATCGGAAAAGGTGGTAATCGGAAGGAGCAATATCTGGGCTATACGGCGGGTGGGGTAAGACTTCCCATTTCAGCGTTTGTAGGTATGTTTTGACCGGCGCTGCAACATGTGGCCGAGCGTTGTCATGTTGCAAAATTACTTTGTCGTGTCTTTGCTCGTATTGTGGCCGTTTTTCTTTGAGTGCGCGGCTCAAACGCATCAATTGAGTTCGGTATAGTGCTCCTGTGATGGTTTCGTTCGATTTCAATAGCTCATAATACACCACACCCAGCTGGTCCCACCAAATACAGAGCATGAGCTTGGCGCCGTGAATATTTGGTTTGGCCGTCGATGATGATGCATGGCCGGGGTAACCATATGATTTTTTGCGCTTCGGGTTATCGTAATGGATCCACTTTTCATCACCAGTGACAATGCGATGCAAAAAACCCTTCCGTTTTTGCCGTTCGAGCAGCAGTTCGCATGCAAAAAAACGGCGCTCGACGTCTCTCGGCTTCAGCTCATACGGCACCCAATGTCCTTGCTTTTGGATCATTCCGAGGGCTTTTATACGATGGGAAATGGCTTGTTGTGTCACTCCCAATGAATCTGCGAGCTCTTGTTGAGTTTGACACGAGTCTTCATTGAGTATTGCCTCCAATTCAGCATTCTCAAACTTTTTCACTTGGCCCGGCCGCTCTTTGTCCTCAACGTCAAAATCACCACTTCTAAACCGCACAAACCATCTCTCGCACGTTGAAACCGATGGAACATGACTCGGATAAGCCTCGGAGACCAATCGATGTGCTTCAGCAGCACTTTTCTTCAAATTAAAGAAGTAAATTAAAACTTCCCGCAAATGCTGTTTTGTTGGCACGAAACTCGACATATTGAGAGCTCAAAAAAACTATGAATTTGACACTGCGACAAATTGACACATACTGAAAATTAAAGCTATAAGACGTAGCTTTGACATGAACATAGTCACAGTACTGCCTGATGCGTATAGCGTTAGTAACGCCATCTGTTATCAAACCCGCATTTTCAATTTGTACCCCTGATATCTTTCTCACTTCCGCCATATTGTAAAATAAATTTATAAATATTTTAACGAAGCAATGGAGTAATAAACAAAAAAGATCGACGCTTTGTCTTACTTAAAATTCAAGCATTTCGTTTCTCGAGAAAATGTTACGTAAAAAAAGTACGTCCAAATAGTGTTTTTAAGGGGGGAACCTGCTTTAGAAGACCCAAAAATCGCTTTGTTTCGAGGATTGTTTTAAAAGGAAAAAAACAACTTAGCCCAGCAAACTTTAGGGTGTATTTTCTTATGTATTTGAAGTGTAAAAATATATATTTTTTAAGTAGATGCAAAAACAAACTTCAGAGCAATGAGCCCTTTCCGTGAGCACCTTGCCACTGTAGTTTCCAATTGGCGGGACTGATGCAGTTCGTAATTCTTGTTTAAAATAAAGAAACGAAAAAGTTTTCCAATTATCGTATATTTTTATTCTGAGTGAACCAAGAAAAAGTTGAAATAATCATGAAATAATGTTTTTTTCAGGTTTGAAAAAAAAAAGTTTCTTTTCAACAAAGAAAATCACTGTAACGTGCTGTAAAAGTTATTTCAAAATACTTTTTTAACAATTTTCTTGGTTTACCTAGAAAAGAATTCAATACTGAAGACAACAAACTTTGGTTTGAGTCGATAGGTCATTTAGTTTTTTTGCTATCACACCCGCCAATTCAGAGAAATCGAAAAAATGATAACTCGAGAAAACGTGCTTTAAGATTTCAATAGGAGAAAATATCAATTTTTGGTTTCTTACACTAATGATCGGCTAATCAGCTATTCATAGTCCATATAGTAGTCCTTCTGCTTCCTCAAACAGCTCGTATTGATGCATTTGTCGAGTCTACGAGCCGTACGAGCCTTGGTGCTAAGTGACTGGTGCCTGTTTGCTCTCAGCAAACATTTTGCATTGCTGGTCCATATTCAAATCAAGCTACTGCATGGTATTCAAAATCGCTGAATACCCTTCGTTGGACATGCCTGCAGCCAAGTAGGCGGGAATTTCAACGATTTTTTGGCCGGAATGCAGGTGCTTCGGATTCATGCGCCAGACTGTTGAGTTAAAAGACTCATTTAAATCTTGCGTGTGACCGCCTAACCATCTCGTTAGATGGTCTTCATTTGATAGTTGTTCATAAATCGGGCGAATGTGATTCTCAATTTTTTCGTCAATCAATCGAGCTGGATGCTTAAAAGATCGTAGTTCATTCGTGCATTCAGCTTTGCGCCATTCCTACCAGCTATCGACGCCTGTTGGACAATTCTTGTGTTGAGGGGATTCGTCTGTGGAGCAATAATAATCCAGTGTTGCTAATACAGCTGATTTCATTTCTTGGGCATAATCAATATTTCTTCTAATTTCCAAACCATAATAAATTGTTAGCTTTTTTATGACACCTTCCGTCAGCCACTTCTTACCACCGAGCCTCTCTTTTTTCCTTATATTTCGGAGTCGCGTACACATTCGTTTTTATACGTGTCCCACGAACTCACTTTTTATACCAGGGCAATCGTCACCGTACGGATTTGCTTCTAAAATACTTGCGAAAATTTTTGCATCGCCGTCCCCGATAAAATTTTTATATTTTACGCCGCATTTTTCTTCGGATCTCAAAAACATTTCCGTGATAGAATCCGACGCCATCTTCCCTGCTGAACCTTCGTGATTTGAGGCGCATGATTCTTTGTGTTTTCATACCACTTTTCAAATTCGTCTTCGTTTAATTCTATCTTTGATACGGCACATTGGTGGCAGTATGAACTTTTTACGATAAGGTCAATTACTTTGCCAGAGTAGTATGCTATGAGAGTTGTTACACCGTACAGTGAGGCGAAGCCACGTTTTTTCTAGGATCCATCGCCGGACACTTTCAAATGAGTTTCGATTCTTTCTTTTTCAACATTTTTTTCCCGCTTTTCTTTGGCAGCTTTCTCACTGACCTTTTCAAATATCGATTTCGATGATTGAAGCACCGAGTGAAGGTGCTGCACTATTTGATATTACGTTGATTTCGTTAAACCTTGACACAGGTCCATGAGGCCACAAAATACATTTATGCTTTCTGGTGAAATACCAAGTAGCCTCATAACGAGCACGATCCGTCTGTTTACTTCGTAAGCGGTGTTTATCAACGGTCCTGAATTAATTTCTCTTCAACTGCATATACACAATAAGACAATTTTGAAACCTAAGCCTCTATACCCGCATTCTTGAAATATAATGCCTTGTTTACACGATCTGCAGATTACAATATCAGCAATCGTATAAAAAACTGTCAAGAATTCAATAATGCGATAACAGTGAAGCGGATTCACAATTATATCCTCGCAGCTGGCAGTTGACCATTTTTTCGCACCAGCACTCGTATCCAATTCGTTTTCATTGTCTTTAGTTGTAAATTGATTACCGTGAAATTTTCGTTTGCGCCGTTCCAAAACCCGTGTGGAAGATGATTTTCCACTTTTCAGATAGCTTTCCATGATGTTTGACGATGTGTACGCGCCAAGAATCGGAGAAAAACTGACCGTTGATGCTTGAAACAGTAAAGTAAACGTACACAGACAGTACTGTTATACACTTTTATACAATTTTATACACGTTTATACACGTTTATACACTTTTATACCTTTATACTTTTGTACCGTTATACGATTGTTATAAACTTTTATACTTCTACAAACGGGTTTATTGTTCAGCATGACACTACTACTAGACACACTACTACGAATTCAAAGTATTTTCTTGAAAGACCGTTGAATCTTTCTCAGGTAAGAAATTCGAAGTAGTCCATAGAGCGACGGAGTGCGCGCCCGAGTCTGGCCAAGCGCGCACACACCTGCTCGACGCCCCTCTGCGTTCGGCTTTGTATCTCCGAAAATACTTCGAATTGGCATCTGCAACTTTGGGAATATATTTTTGGATAGTTTATCTATCGCTATAGCCAATTAAAAAAATTATTCTTGGGACTTTTTAAAGCAGGACCCCCTTAAGTTGCAGCTGTGAATAGCCTCTACGAAAATTTGATAAAAGAAACCGTTCAATAAACAAAAGGTGGCGTTGATTCAACCTTCGTCTCAAGTAGATACATACGGTGTGGCGATATGGCTTTAAATTCATTGAAACAAATGATTCAATAGGAAATTAAAAAATATTTTCCTCTCCAGATAACGATTATCTCAATTCCGGCTTCCTCATAGAGGAAGTGGTATTAACATTTTCAATAGAATAATATATTTAGTAAAATTCTGAATTTTATAAAACTTAATCCCCTCCAACGATACTCCCCAAAATCAAGACTACGTATCCCTGTCTCTGAGCCAATTTGTATGCCAAATTTTGGTTTTATATATGAAAATTTACCAAAGGTAGTGTGAAAATATTTTTTTTTCGAAAAATAACTAAAACTTATAATTTCATAAAATTTGAACGCTTCCCCTAGCCCATTCTTATAGAAAGTTTTAGCTTGGTAGCTCAGAATTTACGAAAGTCAAAAAGAGCACACCCTTTATTTCGAAAAATTCAAACTACCATAGAATGAGACATCCGTTAGTGATTAGGACAAAAATTGCAGCAAACCGACGAGGCATGTGACCCGACCCGTATACAAATTTTCAGTAAGATTGATCAACTCGCACGCACACACACGCGCACCTGCGTACATTCTTTCCTAAACATGGATGCTTTTTGTTTTGGGACTTTCAAGGACTCTGAAGCAAAATACTGGTAACTCAGATTCTCGGCCATATGCGTGAAGTATTATGTAGCAGCGTTCAGCACCTCAAGCAGTCGTCGTCAGGCAAAGAATCGAGAGAACGCTCTGTCTCGGCCGAGACAGCGCGGCAACATTGCAGTTACATCCATGTGTGGCTCGCTGGTCTCATACACACATGTGGCAGTCCTCGGTTCTACAGATTCCAACCCTACGTAGTGCAACACTTTGTGTACACTTTGTATCGGAATTTGACTTTATACGGTATTTAGATAATAAGAAGAAATTCAGGAAAAATGATCTAGATCCTTAATCTCAATGATGAACTTTGTTTCGCATTTTTTTTATTATTCATTTCACAGTTATGTGCATTGAAATTTTTAATAGCTAAGGTAAGCTCATACGAGCAGTGAATCAACATCGTGATATGAACTATTTAATTACGATATTTTTAAGCGTAACTTCAATAAAGGCTAAATAGTTGCTGCGGCTATGGAACGGTCACGTATGGTATTCAATCTGAAATTTCCATTGACGATTCGGCCCTGATTATGGTCTTCTTTAGAATAAACGAACTGTAACAGAATTCTCTAACTCGCTATGCCGTCGTTATGCACTCATAGCGACAAATGTTGGTTCGTTATATACCGAAACGCTACTTTAATGACAACGGTGATTCTGTACACCAAATATAATAAGTTTCGAAATTATTGGTATCGAGGAACGTCGTTATGATGTCGTTATGGGTTCCTAGCATAGCGAGGCATGGCTTACCCCTTGCTATTGCATATCGACATATTGAAGTGCGTTTAGAAGCGTCGTGAATTGTGGCGTCATAAATGTATGTGAAATATCTTGCAGCTGTATATAAGAAAAGCGTACTCCAAAAACAAGTTGTAGGAAGAACAATAATTGAAACATTTTAAAAAAACCGGTGAGTCAAGTATTTTTATAATAATTTATACCACAGGGTTAATGGTAATCCGTACCTATCTATTTTATGAATTGCTTAAAATCCTACATAGGCTACAAATTTTTTCTTATTTTGGATTACGCATAATAAGTAAACATGGCCCTTGAGTTAATATTGCTAATGTACTACAAGTAGATGGTACGCATGCTCATGCCAGCTTGCAATTTACATCGATTTGTTTACTTTAGCGAAATATATTTATTTTGGTACTTATTTTTTTTAGAAAGGAAAAATGTGCTGTCACCAGAAAAAGGCACGCGAAGGCCATGTCAATATCCGCATGCTGCAACAGAGAAAATCCAATCCCCGCAGGCAAAGGGAGATTTAACTGCATCATGAGAAAAACTTGTGACTCCGCAAATCTACTTGTAGTATTTACAATATCAATTACAAGTGCAGGAGTGAGGCGAAAATAATCCATGAATTGATCTTATGGCAGATGAAAGCGGTTCATCGCATTTCTTAGCCGTCTCCTTTCAACACGTCGTTGTTTCCGATGCACCCTTTCAGCGAAAAATTCCATTTCCCAAGCCAAATATTATCATAATACATAGGAATGGGCATGCTTAATGTCTCTTTATTATAATAGAAAAACAGTTTGTAGTTTTTAAATTTTATCTTTAATTGCAACTGTATATATTGACTGCAATAAACAAGAGGTAAAAAAATATTGAAATTCGTTGAAGCACACAAGATACGAGTTACACATAAGAGCGCGAAGTAACGAAGACTAGAAACTCAAAATAACTAGAAAACCAAAATAAATTACTAGCAACTTTTAGAAAGTTCCTATACTTTTGGTGTGTTGCCACCAGGTCACGTCGTATACGTCACTTCCTCTGTTGTTACGAACATAACGGAATCGTTTCATACCGATGTTTCATTATAGCATTCTGTTGGATAATCAGCTGGCGCTCGGCGATCGATATTCACCGTACGTCAACGTGTTGCTGCTGTGTAGCATGCTGCGCTCAGCTATGCCGGAGATGGCCGAGGCAGTGTCGACCCCGGCGTTATGAGGCCAGGCGACAAAGGGAGCGCGGTGATGCTCCTTTTGGTCTGGCGACGAGACGCGTCCGCGGCGATGCTAGGACGTTTGACGGTCTTACGTTTATCGGGTCCTGAAAAGGACCGGGTATCGAACCGATGGCGAACGAGTTGTTGGTCGATGTTCCCGGGTAGGTGACGGTGTAGAACTGACGATGCACTGATGGTGGTGTTGAAGAGGTTTTTATTTGATCCTGACCGACTCGGTGGTCGATCTCCAATTCCGACTGCCCACCTCGGCAGTCGATTTTTTACTCCTTTACGGATGCTTTTGCGCCCGTTTATATAGGGGGCAGATGGTCGGTGATTGGTCGGGGAAACGTAGGTGGGGTTGCTAGTCCCGACGTCCCACCAACGCACCAATGGCTCGCCCGCACCGCTCCAGGTGAATCGGCGTGGTGGGGATTTTCTTGTACTCGCCAAACCACCCCCGATCAGTGTTTTCTCGGAAGCGGTCGAGCGAGGACCTAAGGAGCGAGCTGGCTAGTCCCGACGTCCCACCGATGCACCAAAGGCTCGCGCGATCGGCCGCAGGTGGAGTGGCGTAGTAGGGGTCTCTGCATGCCTGCCAGACCACCCCTGGTCAGTCGATTCTCGGACGCGGTCGAGCAAGCGTCTGCAGAGCCAGCCAGCTAGTCCCGATTTCCCGCCGGCGCACCAATGGCGCGCGGGCCCGTTCGCAGTTGGAGCGGCGTGGTGGGGGTTTCCGCGTACTTGCTCAACCACCCCCGGTCAGTGCTTTCTTGGAGGCGGTCGAGCAAGAGTCTGTGAGGTGAGCAAGCTAGCCCCGACGATTCACCGACGCACCGAAGGGCGCGAATCTAGATTTCTGTTATTCCAATTTTACATGTTGTATCTTACATTCTAAAGATATATTTATAAGTCTAAATCTAAGCATAGTTATAGAGCGATTCCTCACAAGTGAAGGTAGGGGGACAACGTAGTTTAAACTTTATTGGATATTGCACAAATATGCGAATAACAGCAGGGCCTCGCAGAGCCGAGGCTGTGCCTCGCAGGCGTGCCGTGTTAAGCGAGAGGTTATCTCTCTCGCTTGACTTCGGCTTCGCTCACCGGCTATCTCATTCATTTGACTCGAGCGCTCAACGACGCTTTTGTATCACGCAACCATATTACAAAATTAGACACTTTCTGAACAACTCACGAGAACAGTGCACTCATCTCTGCATCTCTTGGACATTCTTCGCCACTTTTCACCGGATCTATTCAGCTATTGTGCTCAACAGGACTGAAATCAGGTACGAGTACATCGTTATAATTTTCTAATAAATTCAATGATGATGAGGAGTGATAATTTCATCCGTGCATCCCTATAATTGTCTCACTCCGTGGCGTGTGCTGCAGCACGGGCTGTACTACGTTTTCATCACTACATTTTGCCTGCTCGATTAAAATAATTGCGCATGTGCTTTCTATTCACTGTAATTTCCCCCAGTAAACCTGCTGGGAAAATACTGTGAATATTTCTACTCAGTTGTGCATCTTTATTATTTTACTTGTCGTGCTCTGCAGCGCTGACAGTGTCACGCTGTCTCACATCACGTTCCAGCACTGAAGCAGTACAATTGCTAGTGCTCTCACTTATTCACTACATTTCCTCATATATCCATACAGAGAATTTATTAACAATAAGTCAGATCTTTTACACGCTCACCTTTCTCACTCCATGGCATGCTCCGCAGCACTAGCTGCGTCATGCTCACTCTCAAGCGTACATAGCATACAATTATTATAATTGTGTGCTGGTCCTCATGTAATTCAAGACAGCGCACAATTAATACAATTGTATGCTGGTCTCTCAAACCAAATTCGATTCAGTTTATTTTTTTGTATTTTATTTTTATAACTTTGTGAATTTTCTATTTTGAGTATATTTTTGTAAAAGGAGACTGGAAGGAGAATAAACCACTTTCTCTTTATACCATCTTTGTGTCTGGTTTCTTTTTGTCCCTGTCATGAGTGAAGCTCCATAATTTTCAATACATTCGCAGATTCGCGCAACTACATCAGGAGGAATTCCGCGATATTTGGTCCTTCGAGCCGGATCTTCGACTCGCATAGAGTAGAACCAGGGTTCACTACCTTCCGCTCTTATCACTTTTCGGCTCATCTCGATACAGGACTCTGCGTAGCCCATCGCAGGATCCTCACCAGCCCATCGACTCGTCAAGCAACGCACCAGTTTGGGTAAAGTAGCACTCTGCGGAGTACCTTCGTTGCTGTCGTTGCTTTCTCTCTCTCACTCGCACTCAGGCCAGCTATGTCTGATTCGAACTTCTCAGACGCCGGGGTGTTGCCCAGTGTGCCTGAGGCCAAGAAGGCATTGTTGGTCCCGGAACCCGTCGTGGTTGCGAAGAAGGCCCGATCACTGGCTCGGCTGCCAGCCGAGCTGGTGTTCAAAGTCCAATCGCAGCAGCGACGGATTTCCGCTCTGCGTTTCATTTGGAACACTATCGAAGTGGGTCGGGAGACCCTCTCCGTGTCCTCTCTCAATACGTTAGTCGAGCAGATCGATGAGATTCACGGCGACTTTCGTAAGGAGCATTTGCTTCTGGAAGCATCGTGGCCCATCACTCACACTGAGCACGATTATTTTAGTAACGACACGCAGACAATCGAGACCAAAATGGCACTGCATGGAAAAATGGCGGCAAGGGAGGCCATGGAGAGGCTGGAACAATCTCAATCTGCTGCACCAGGGGTCACGTCGCCGAGGTCTATGATAAAGCTGCCGGACATTAAGCTGCCGACCTTCAAGGGTGCCTATTCCGAGTGGCCAGCGTTTCGAGAGTTGTTCTCGTCGCTCGTCATCCGGAACACAAGGTTAGCCGACGTCGAACGGCTGATGTACCTGCGTTACGGACTCGGCAGCGAAACTCATTCAGGGATTCGCCCTCACCGACGAGTCGTTCACATTGGCATGGGAGACTTTGGGGTCTCGCTTCGAGAATAAAAGACTGCTGGTGCAGGAGCGGTTGGACGGATTGTTTGCGCTTAGGAGAGGCTCACACGATGCGAAGTCGCTCGCATCCACCGTCACTTCTGTCACCGAGGCCTACAAGGTCCTCACTTCGATTGCAACGAAGGAGGAGTTGTGGGACTGCGTCATAGTGAGACTGCTCAGCGAGCAGTTTGATCAAACAACACGCGAGGCCTGGGAGACAAAGTTGGGACTCTCATCTGGCTTCCCGACCTTTGCGAGGATCGAGGAGTTCACGGAGACGAAGATTCGAGCTTTGGAGATGGCGAAGGCCACTCCTAAACCGAGTGATAGCTCCAATCGCACGTCTACGGCTTGCCCTCCTCCCGCAATGGCCGGGACCCAACGTGCATCGGCTCATCATGCGGGTAGCACCCGCACGGTAGTCCGTGTCGCTCCGTCATCAGACACCACCGCGTCCGCGTATCCCTGTGACTGCTGTCGGGCTTTGGGACATTTCATCGTGATGTGCTCGGAGTTCCGGCAGCTTACAGTGGCTGCGCGGCGCAAGATGGCCGAGAAGGCGCGGCTGTGCTACAACTGCCTGGGACGGCATAATGCAACGTCATGCCGTTCCACCCGCACGTGCAAGGAATGTTCAGGGTTACATCACATCATGCTGCATCCTGTAGCACCCCCTGCGACCTCTTCCGACGCACCACATTGTCAGGCACCGTCGTCAACTGAATAGGACGTTGACGCAGTCGTCCTCTCATCGGTACAGCTCACGCGGAAATGCTCAACATTATTGGCAACCGCACTCGCACATGTTTACATACCGGCATTAACTCATCAAGTAAGACTTCTCATCGATCCTGGATCGGAATTCATATTTATTACGGAAGATCTCTTCCGTAAACTCAATACAAAACGAAAGCACTCATTAATTTCGATCACAGGTGCTCTACATACACCAAGGAGAAAGTCACGGTACTGGCTCACATTCTCAACACGATTACTACTCATTTACCATCTTTTGAGTCACCAGCTCGTACATGGCCTCACATAGTGAAGCTGAAGCTGGCGGATCCTGACTTTCTCACACCACGATCAATCGGCATCATAATTGGAGCGGGTATTTATGGAGGTTATTAAACCTAACATTGTCAAGGGCACACTATCATCGCCTATCACACAATTATCGATTTTTTTATGGCTCATCAATGGACCAGTCAACTCATGTCAATCTGACGCACTCACTGTTTATCATGCTGCCATGCAACACGATGATCAGGAATTATAGAACGTGCTCACAAAATTTCGGATTCAAGAAGAGCCACCAAAGGACACAGTCGGTCATCTCACACCAGAGAAGCAGGCATGCGAGGAACATTTTCGTCGCACGCATCAGCGTGATTCTACAGGCTGATACATTGTTCGGCTTCCTCTCACATTGTCGCCGGCAAATCTGGGAAACTCATACTCAAAAGCACATCGGTGTCTGCAACACACTATTCGGAAAATCGGAAAAAATGCTGAATACGGTCAGCTCTACTCACAATTCATGGACGAATATGAGCAACTTGGTCATATAGGCTTCAAAATCATCTTCAAATGAAATACATTATTATTTGCTTGTTCTCAGACCAGACAGCACCACCACAAAATTACGGGTGGTAATTAATGGCTCTAGATCAACATCCTCTGGGGAGTCTCTCAATGACATCACGTGCTCATTTGGATCCGTCAGCATAGACACATCTTTGCCACTGACATTACAAAAATGTATCGTCAGATTCGCGTTTATCATGAGGATTGGGATCTTCAACGGATTTTATGGAAAGATGATCAACTCAACCCTGTGCCGTATCGATTAACAACAGTGACATATGGTACAAAAGCTGCGCCATTTTTGGCAGTTCGAACTCTCATGGAGCTCACCGAAGATGAAGGCCATCGGTTTCCTCTTGCTGTGCCAGCTATCGAGTTTGACAGGTACGTGGGTGACATCTTCGGAGGGGCGGATTCGACTCATCAACTCATTGAAATAGCTCAACAACACAAGGACTTGTATATGGCGGGCGGTTTTCCACTCGCCAAGTGGCAGTCGTCGGACCTCAAAGTACTTGCCAATATCTCATCATCATCGTCAAGCTCAGCTATCTCAATGGACGACTGCGAGACAAAGATTCTTGGTCTGACTTGGCTTCCTAGCGAAGACAAGTTCACATTCGCATCTCGGTTCAACTCAACTCAGGAAAATTTCACGAAACGCCTCGTTCTATCTGAGGTGGCTAAACGCTTTGATCCGCTTGGTTTTGTCTCACCGGTTGTATTCAGAGCCAAAATACTTCTACAAGAGCTTTGGCTTCACAAGCTCAACTGGGATGATCCACCGCCATCCCAGGTCTCAATACGATGGATTGCACTCAGAGAAGATTTCACTTCTCTGGCCAGAATCTCAATTCCTCGGTGGTTCAACACATGGAGCAACTCAACAGTGGAATTGCATGGCTTCTCTGATGCATCTCAACTGGCCATGGCTGCAGTGATTTTCATCACTGTCAACTCAACTTCCACAGGAAAGGTGGCTTCACTTGTCTGCTCAAAAAGGCGCGTAGCACCACTCAAGAAGCTCACCACATCACGGCTTAAACTAACTGCAGCTCTGCTGCTAGCAAAATTGGTTGCATACGTTCAAGCCACACTTAAAGTCGAAATCTCATCTACTCACCTGTGGACGGACTCATCGGTAACTCCTACCTGGATCAAAGCTCATCCTGCTCGGTGGAAAGACTATATGCGAAACAAAGTATCTCAAATACGAGAACTCACACCCAATGCTCAATGGTGTCACGTGTCAGGCACAAGCAATCCAGCTGATTGTGCCTCGCGGGGTATCTCAACTTCTTAATTGTCTTTTCATGAGTTGTGGTGGTCAGGTCCACCCTGGATGGTGAAACCTGTTGAATTTTGGCCAAAAGCCTTAACTGACTCTGAAGATTTAAGCATTATGGAAGCCCGACCGGGGGTAGCTCTCCTCGCTGCAACTCAGACGCCAGAGTACGAGGGTCAATCAATAAATAATCGCCCTTGCGCCGTCTGTTGGTCGAGGAAAGAAATCAATAGCGACGTTTAGTAGTGCCATCTTTCACATGACTGTTGTCAAAGTTTCAGCTCGCGGCGATGTTTAGTTTGCGTTTGACAGCCATCGAAAGACAAACAACTTTTGTGTTTTTACAAAAATGGAAAAAAATGCGTATCGTGCAGTGATTTGATTTTTGTTTTTGAAAAATAAAACGAACAATGAAATCAAAGCGGAGCTAGACGAAGTTTATATGGACCTTGCACCTTCGTTATCGACCATTAAATATTGGACAGCTGAATTTAAACGCGGTCGTACGAGCATTGTTGACGATGAACGTCCAGGTCGTCCAAATGAGGTCGTCATACCAGAAACAATTGAAAAAGTCCACGATATGGTGTTAAATGATCGAAGACTAAAAGTGCGTGAGATTGCTGAGGCCACATGCATATCATATGGCTCAGTGATTTCAATCCTGGGTGAACAGTTGGGTATGAAAAAGTTATCCGCCAGATGGGTGCCGCGTTTGCTCACTGTCGACCATAAAAGAGAACGTGTAGCTGATTCAAAAGCGTGATTGGCGATCTATAAGCGTGATCCTGTTGAGTTTTTGTGTCATTACGTAACCGTGGACGAAACATGGATCCATCACTATACACCAGAAACAAAGGAACAATCGAAACAATGGACTTCACCGAACGAATGTGCTCCGAAGAAGGTGAAGACGGTGCCATCGGCCGGTAAGGTCATGGCCACAGTTTTTTGAGATGTACGCCGCATAATCTACATTGATTACCTTCCGCCTAAAAAAACGATTAATGGCGAATACTATGCAGCCGTACTGACCCGATTCAACGACGAATTGAAGAAAAAACGTCCACATTTGGCGAGGAAAAACGTGCTTTTCCATTAAAACAATGCACGCGTTCACACGTGTTCAGTTGCCATGGCCAAAATTCATGAATTTAAATACGAATTTCTTTCGCATCCACCGCATTCTCCAGATTTGGCCCCCTCCGACTACATTCTATTTCCAAACCTGAAAAAATGGCTTGGCAGAATGAGATTTGGTTCCAGAGATGACCTCATCGCCGGAACAGAGACCTATTTTGAGGATCTTCCGAAATCGTATTATTCGGGGGGCATCAAAAAATTGGACGATCGTTGGAATAAGTGTATCGAGCTAAAGGGAGATTATGTTGAGAAATAAAAAGATTTTTGTCCAAAAAAACGCGATTTTCTTTACCAAACCGACTATTTATTGATCGACCCTCGTACCATTGGGATCTCATTTATCGCTGTTCTTCACTCACAAAATTGTGTCGTCTCACTTCATTTTGTGTCAGGGTAGTGGCCAAAATGAGGAGGAGGTTAGGAACCGCTCCGCCCACAGCAAGAGACATGGCTACAGCTAACATCTTTTGGATGAAAACAACTCAAGCCGTGTTTTTTAAACACGAGTTACAAGTGCTGCAGAGCTCTTCTCTTTCATCCTCTCACCCCTTCAGTAGACTGACAGCTTTCATTGTCCAGGAAAGTGTCCTCAGAGTAGGAGGTCGCCTTGGTCAGTCAGTACTCACGTATGAAGAAAGACATCCTGCCATTCTACCTCGTCACTCTCGATTCTCAGCTCTCATTATTGATCAAGCTGACGTGCGGACTCTTCACGGAGGCACGCAGCTCACCTTGGCCCAAGTTCGGCTAACTCATCGGATCGTCGGCGGTAGACCTCCTGTAAAATTTCACATTTTACATTGTGTGGTGTGTGCTCGGCAGAGAGGAGTTCGGGCTCAACAGTTGATGGGTCAGCTTCCTCTGTCACGAGTCACACCATCGCGCGCATTCACTCACACAGGAGTTGACTACGCCGACCCTCTCACACTCAAAATCTGGAAGGGGCGAGGTAGTAAAACACACAAAGGCTGGATCTCCGTTTTTGTGTATCTCGTCAGTTCAGCTCTGCATCTCGAGGTAGTCAGCGACTGCTCAGCTGACGGCTTCCTCTCAACGTTCAGGCGATTCTCATCTCGGCGCGGTATTCCTAAATTTTTGTATTCTGACTGTGGCACCAACTTCGTTGGTGCTCACAAAGCCATACGTCAGCTATTCAGGAAGGCATCTCAAGAACATCACATCATCGCTTCGTCTCTCGCAAATCACCAAATTATGTGGAAGTTTAATCCACCGGCGGCTCCACACATGTGTGGTAAATAGGATGCAGCAGTAAAATCTGTCAAATTCCATCTGCATCGAACTGTGGGTGATACAGCACTCACGTTCGAAGAGCTCTCAACATTGCTGGCTGAAATCGAGGCTATACTCAACTCAAGGCCTCTGGAATCGCTCAGCGATGATCCTGATGATTCATCAGCTCTCACGCCTGGACATTTTCTCATTGGTGAAGCACTCACAACAGTCCCGGAGCCAACTGTCGAAGATTTAGCAATCTCACGGCTCTCAAGGTGGTAATTGTTGCAACAGAAGGTCTAACAATTTTGGCATCAATGGTCAGCTCATTATTTACAACGGCAGCAGTCAATCTCAAAGTAGCATCACCCTAACAATATCATTAAAATCGGCTCTTTGGTTCTGCTCACAGATGAACGTTTTCCACCGTGCAAGTGGCCATTTGCACGAGTCACGGCGTTGCATACAGGCAAAGATGGGCTCACCAGGGTGGTGACACTCCGGACTGCTACCACTACGCTCACCAGGCCAATCTCAAAACTAGCTGTCCTGCATATCTCCTCCAACACAGAGCAAAAGAATCAATCATCAACCTTGTTGCTGATGGCGGGCGAAAATGTTGGATAATCAGCTGACGCACGGCGATCGATATTCGCCGTGCGTCGACCTGTTGCTGCTGTGTAGCATGCTGCGCTCGGCTATGCCGGAGTATCACGCAGCCATATTGCAAAATTAGACACTTTCTGAACAACCCACAGGAACAGCGCACTCATCTCTACATCTCTTTGACATTTTTCGCCACTTTTCACACTTTCATCTACGCAGCTATCGTGCTCAACAGGACTCAAAATCAGGTACGAGTACATCGTTATAATGTCATAATAAATTCAATGACGATGAGGAGTGACAATCTCATCGGTGCATCCACATAATGGTCTCACTCCGTGGCGTGTGCTGCAGCACGGGCTGTACCACGTTTTCATCATTACATTTTGCCTGCTCGATTAATATAATTGCGCGTGTGCTTTCTATTCACTGTAATTTCGCCCAGTAAACCTGCTGGGAAAATACTGTGAATATTCCTACTCAGTTGTACATCCTCATTATCTTACTTGTCGTGCTCTGCAGCGCTGACTGTGTCACGCTGTCTCATATCACGTTCCAGCATTCAAGTAGTATAACTGCTAGTGCTCTCACTTATTCACTACATTTCCTCATATATCCATACAGAGAATTTATTAACAATACCAGGTCTATAAATATAAAACCGGAATTTGCCCATAGATGGCCCTAGCTGTCAATGTATTTACCGTCAAACCGCGTTATTGGCGCCATTTCCTTGTTGACATCTCTGACAAAGTTTTTCAACCCACAACAATACAAGTTTCATACAATAGCATAGTTTGTAATAGCGTTAAACATGTCGAATCTCGTGCCTGGAAACTACGATTTGCGGACAGCATTGATTTTCTGTTATCAATTGAAGAAAACTGCTGCAGAATTGCATCGAATGCTTGTCGAAGCGGTGAGCATACTCTTGGTAAATCACAGTGCTTTGAGTGATTTAAAAAATTAAAAAGTGGCGATTTTGACGTGAGAAACGAAGAACGTGGAAGACCATCGAGAAAGTTTGAAGACAGCGAATTGCAAGCATTGTTGGATGAGGATGACGCTCAAACGCAACAAGAACTCGCGGATCAATTAAATGTGACGCAAGAAGCCGTCTCCATACGTTTAGAAGCCATGGGAAATATCCAGAAGACGGGAAAATGGGTTCCACATGAACTGACTGAAAGACAGCAGGAAAACCGAAAAACCACTTGCGAAATGCTGCTCGCTAGGTACAAAAGAAAGTCATTTCTCCATCGAATTGTGACTGGCGATGAAAAGTGGATATATTTTGAGAATCCTAAGCGTAAAAGATCATGGGTAACTCCAGGCGAACCATCGACATCGACTGCAAAGCCAAATCGCTATGGACGGAAGACAATGCTGTGTGTTTGGTGGGATCAGAAGGGTGTGATTTATTATGAGCTGCTAAAACCTGGCGAAACCGTTAATACTGAATGCTACCGACAACAAATGATCGATTTGAATTAAGCTTTGCGTGAAAAACGACCAGAATATAAAAAAAGGCAACACAAAGTGATTTTGCTTCATGATAATGCACCATCACACACAGCAAAACTGGTCAAGAAAACGATTGAGGCGTTTAGTTGGGAAATACTTTCGCATGCGGCTTACTCACCAGACTTGGCTCCGTCCGATTACTACTTATTTGCATCGATGGGACACGCACTTGCTAAGCAGCGCTTTACTTCTTACGAAAATGTATGAAAATGGCTCGATGACTGGTTTGCCTCAAAAGAGCAACAGTTTTTTTGGCATGGCATCCACAAATTGTCAGATAAGTGCGAAAAATGTATAGCTAGCGATGGGCAATACTTCGAATAAAATATTTTTTATCATTTTCATACAATAAAGGTGTATGTTCTATACAAAAATTCCGGTTTCATATTTATAGACCTGGTAAGTCAGATATTTTACACGCTCACCTTTTTCACTCCGTGGCATGGCTGCGTTATGCTCACTCTCAAGCGTACATAGCACACAATTAATATAATTGTGTGCTGGTCCTCACGCAATTCAAGATAGCTCACAATTAATACAATTGTGTGCTGGTCTCTCAAACCAAATTCGATTCAGCTTATTTTTTTGTATTTTATTTTTATAACTTTGTGAATTTTCTATTTTGAACATATTTTTGTAAAAGCAAAGTGGAAGGAGAATAAACAACTTTCTCCATACACCATCTTTGTGTCTGGTTTCTTTTTTTCCCTGTCGTAAGTGAAGCTTCATAATTTTCAATACATTCGCAGATTCGCTCAACTACATCAGGAGGAATTTCGCAACACATTCTGTAACTTCGATGCATCGCTATTCGGAGTTACAATATCATACCGTCGCTATGGGATTGTCGGTACATACGGCGAAATTCGTTATCATTATGGTAACGATTAGAGGTTATGATGCATGCTCATGTCAGCGTACAGTTTACATCTATTTTTTTACTTTAAGGAAATATATTTATTTTGGTGCTTATTATTAGTAAGACCCAGACACATATATTAATTATAAAATGAAGTTATCTTTTTTATAAACTGTACTAATAGTTTATTTTCCTTCAATTACTCATAAACACAATATTTGTTATACATTTTTTATAATTTTTAAACTACTTCCACACAAAATATATATACAATTTCAATACACAATATACATGGCCATTAACAATTGAATTCATATTGTTATGTTCCTTCACCTTCTGCATCACGGTAGTTGGGAAAACTCTGTCTCATGATTTGGCGTTGGATCCTCGGAGCTAAAGCCCGTGGGCCTCTTTGTGCTAAATCATCATAGATATCCATGGGATCAACATTTTCATTTTGACAATGATCAGCAGCTATTGGTGCGATATTCTTCATCATTTAAACGAGGATGAATTCTGATATTATGCAGTACTTTACATGCATTTGCTATTTTTGCAGTAAATGCCGATTCGTACATTAGCACACGCTGATAAGAAAGATATCTCCATACCGATTTAACGACACCAAAGAAACGTTCAATAATGTTCCTTGCCTTATAAAGCTGCCGTGTGTATTGGAATTGTTGAGTACCACCGAGGAAATTAGCCAAGGGTGTCATGAGCCATGGTTCTAAGGGGTACCCAGCTTGACCTGATCAGAATAAAAATGATATAATATGTCATCAATATATATGGAACGTCATTTGTTTCGTTAGTGCAAATTATGTATCTTTTCTGTACTTTGAACCGCAAATGTCTTTACGCTATCACACCCACCAATAAGCCGAGTTTTGAGTTCCCCTCGAATGTAATGAAATTCCATAGCTGGGCGGATTGGTAATGTACTCCAGATGTATGCATCATTTTGTGTACCTGGGTACCGAGCATTGATATTTAGCAGTTTCAAATATGGGTCATCAATCTAAAACATAATAAGTTGGTAATGTAATAGTCGAAAATAAACTTTCTAGCAAGATAACGCAGCAAGCTCATAGGAAAAAATGTAGCAAGCAAGAATATAAAGTATTCGTACACAAACGAGGAAAGACAATAAATACAATTATTTAGTCGAACTATTAGTATTTTTTCTGCGTATAATTTTAGGAAATAACCTACGCATATAAGTACAAACTCGTAAAAAAGAAGCCAATGATTATCTGAATGGAAGATAATTATATATATTACGAAACAATTATATTTGATGCGTAAAATGTATTGCTCATTGGTGTACGGATTCCGTTTACACTCACCATAGACTTGTTATCCTTATATATTTACTGCTAGAACGTTCAAAGAATGTCGAAAGTGGTGATTCCTGAACGCTTCTTCATACTCAGAAGGGGCGAAAATGTGAATAAAGTGCAATCTATAGCGCGGTTAGCACCCTGAAATGGCTGCGCAGCAGTTAAGAATTTTGCATCCCTTTGCTGTTGATCTTCGTTAATCATTGGAAATTTGACCCATCTGCGTAGAAACCGCTGATTTCTAACAGCATGGAGGCAGCTGTTTGTCGTTGTCTGACTAACATTATGATTATCGACACTACTTTGATAGTTGCCTTGAGCATGACATTGGATGGCAATCAACGCCTATAATAAACATTTATAGATGGTAGTAATAATTTTAAAAAATGTATTCGAATATTAGTAACATGCATTAATAAAAAGCTTATGTTGAAAGGTTATCTTGATTTCTGGGCTCAAGCCAGTAATTCGTGGACTCTGCAAATCTACTCGCAATACATTAACAATATAAATTACAATATAAATTACAATATAAATTACAATATAAATTACAATATAAATTACAATATAAATTACAATATAAATTACAATATAAATTACAATATAAATTACAATATAAATTACAATATAAATGACAATATAAATTACAATATAAATTACAATATAAATTACAATATAAATTACAATATAAATTACGGGTGTAGGATTGAGACGAAAATAATATATGAATTCGTCTCGTAGCAGATGAAAGGGGATCTGCGCATCTCTTAGCCATCTCCTTTCAACACGTTGTTCTATCGGGTGCACCCTGTTGAGAAACCAGCTCCCACGGTACGACAATGGTCGCCGCGTAACAGCCTATCTGTCCTGTTGCGGTACTGCGCTCGACGCCCATGCGGTTAGCTGTTTGGCAGCACCCCGCAGGCAAGTTTCACGCGTAGGTACGACGATCGCGCTCTCATGTAGCGTTAGCATCGTCAATGTCGTTTTAAAAACGGGGTCCATCTTGAATTACTTCTATCGTAAACGCCAAGTGAACAACAGGTGCTTCTTGTTAAGGATATTTTCTACAACACAATCGAATGTTCTCAACTCACAGAACGTGCTCAACAGGACTCAACTTCATCTGGTAAGGTGACACACTGATAATTTAAACAAATTTGCTCAGTGTGACGGTAAAAATGACTCATACGTGCATCCTAGTCCGTCTCACCTCATGGCGTGCTTCGCAGCTCGGGCTGCTTTCACGCTCTCTCACCTTTAATAAACACGGCACGCAATTAATTTAATTGTACGTGCAGCTCACCCTGCAAATTTAGTGCTCAGTTTTATTTATATATATTTTTTAGTTTGTTTATTTAGTGAATATAGACCATTTTCTCTGTCAACATCGTCTGTCTGGTCATTTACCATCTGTCACGAGTCAGTACTCATCCCACGTTCAATATATTTTAGCTGCAAACATCTTAGCTATAAGAATTCTCAAACATTTGGTCCTTCGAGCCGGATACTGGACTCGTGTGCAGGAGTCAACCAGGGTCGGTTCACTCTTTAACGCTTATCGGTGCATCTCATCGTGGGAGCTCGTGGTGCTTCTCGTGGACACTGCGTAGCCTTCACCTCATCGGTTCATCTCTTCAGCTGTCTCACCAGTATTTATACAGTACCACTCTGCGGAGTATCTTCGTTTTTTTATCATAACTCTGTCGCGTTAGCATCCTAGCGCAATGTCTGAGCGTAACCTGCCATACAACGGAACTGCACTCGTTGACTTTGACGACAAAAAGTCATTGCAAGTACCAGATGAAAAGGCACCAGGGACCCTCACAAAGAGGACCCATTCGCCAGCTCGCCTACCTAATGAGCTCTCCGACGATATACAGACTGTGTCTCCAGCTCTGCTCGAGGCCCTGTCGGAGCAAGTCGATGATGTCCATGGGGACTTCCGTAAAAAACATGAATATCTCAAAAGAGCGTGGCCAGCTAATTTCATTGACCATGAATATTTTACAGAAAATCTACAAATGGCAGAAGCGAAAGTCGCTCTATATGGGAAAATGGCTTCGAGGTTTGTTCGAGGGAAAATGGAGCCGAGCCAACAGCTTGCTGCCGAACAACAGCCAACTCGGTCTCAAACCAAGTTGCCGGACATCAAATTACCGTCATTCAAAGGAGAGTATGCCAGCTGACCAGCCTTCCGCGATCTCTTCAGATCACTGGTCATTGCCAATTAACGGCTTACGGATGTGGAACGTTTGATGTGTCTTCGTGGCTGTGTCAGTTATTCGGCCGCTCAACTCATTTCAGGTTTTACATTCACCGGGGAATCGTTCCAGGTCGCTTAGGATATATTATCATCCAGATTCGAGAATAAAAGGCTCCTGATTCAAGAGCGATTGGACGCCATATTCAGCACACCACCAGTCAGCGGTGACGTAAAGTCACTGTTCACGCTGATAACCTCGATCTCGGAAGCAAACAATTCTCATCTCGCTCAACTCCAAAGAATACCTTTGGGAGTGCGTATTAGTGCACCACGTTGGCAACAAGCTGGATAGGACTACTCGAAAGGCATGGGAAACGCCCGTGCAACGTTCACAGAAGTTCCCATCATTCTCACAAATCGAGGAACTCATCGAGACGAAGGTGAGAGCTTTGAAGATGGTAGAGACCACCTCAGCTCGACCATCCGCCTCCTCAAGACCAGTCACGGCAAAGCCAACAACTGGGAATTCCCACAAAGGTTACTCAACGAATTGCAGCACATCAAGCCTCTACCAGCCCCAGTACCACCTCCAATGTTTCGTCATCTCATAGAGGGAAGTCAGCTAACCCTTCTAACTGCTGTCGCTTGCTGGAGCATTGCATAGTCATGGGTCCAGATTTTAGGCAGTTCGCTGTAGCTGCACGACGAAAGGTAGCAGAGAAAAACAGACTCTATTAAAATTGTCTAGGGCGACATAACGCTTGATCGTGCAGGTCTACTTACACTGGCAAGAAGTGCTCTGAAAATTACCACATTATATTGCACCAAACATCCACAACCGCATCAGGAGCAACTGAGGAAGCCGCAGCATAGTCATCAAAACAGTAGGGTGTTGTTGCAGTCATTCACTCATCGGAACAACTCACAATGATTGCTCAACTCTACTAGCAACCGCTCTCGCACTCATACACTCACCGGCAGCAACTCATCAGACACGTCTTGTCATCGATCCAGGATCGGAATTGACTTTTGTAACGGAAGATCTCGTCCGTCAACTCAACACACCTCGCGAGCACTCATCTATTTCGATTACGGGGGTTGGTGGAAGACACTCAACGCAGACACGCGGATTGGTTCAACTCACTATATGCTCTGCTCGCACCAAGGAGAAAGTCATGGTTCAGGCCCATGTACTCGGAGCTGTAACCACTCATTTACCATCATTTGAGTTGCCAGCAGAAACATGGTCTCACATTGTGAAATTAAAGCTGGCAGATCCAGACTTTCTCAAACTTCGACCAATTGATATTATCATCTGTGCGGATATTTACGGGCAGGTTATCAAGCCCAACATTATCAAGGGCACAACATCAGCGCCCATCGCACAATTATCGATATTTGGATCGCTCATTATTGGACCTGTCAATGCACACCCGTCACCCACACCACCTATCACGCTGCCATACAGAATGATGATCAAGCATTGCAAGAGGTGCTCACGAAGTTTTGGGTTCGAGAAAAGTCACCAAAGGACACGGTCGATAAACTCACACCGGAGGAGCAGGCTTGAGGGGATCACTTCCGCAGCACGTGATTCTACTAGAAGATACATCGTTCGGCTTCCTCTCACATCATCGTCTGCAAATCTGGGTACCTCATACTCAGAAGCTCACCGGTGAGCTTTGGATATGAGCAGCATATCATACGGAGAATCTCAAGGGGCGTGGAGTACGCTCAACTCTACGCCCACTGCATCGATAAGTATGAGCAAATAGCGCAAATGAGCACAGGAGAGGCACATTATTACCTGCCACATCATAGCATTCTCAGGCCAGACAAAGCCTCCACTAAACTTAGAGTGGTATTCAATGGCTCAAGTCCAAAATGTATCGTCAAATCCGCATTCATCATGAAGACTAGAATCTTCAACGGATTTTGTAGAAAGATGATCAACTCAACTCAGTACCTTACTTCGTAAAGCTACGAGTACTTCTTTCCTAGCGGTGATTACTCTCATTGAGCTCATCGTGGATTAGAGACATCGCTTTCCACTTGCTGTGCAAGCTATCACCTATGACAGGTACGTGGATGACATCTTTGGAGGGGCGGATACCACACATCAGCTCATAGAAATTGCTCAACAGCTCAAGGACATATGCATGGCGGGCGGTTTTCCACCTGCCAAGTGGCACTCTTCAGACCCCAGGACCTCTGCTAATATCTTTTAATCAACATGGAACTCATCTATGTCAATGGACGACTGCGAAACCGAAATTCTCGGTTTGACGTGGCTTCCTCAAGGAGATAAGCTCATGTTCTCTTCAAGGTTCAACTCAACTTCAGGAAATCGAACCAAATGCCTCGTTCTTTCAGAGGTGGCTCAACTGTTTGATCCACTCGGTTTTGTCTCACTTGTAGTGATCAGAGTCAAGATACTCTTACAAGAACTCTGGCTTCACAAGCTCAAATGGGATGATCCACCGCCGTCCCAAGGCTCATCTCGTTAAATTGCCCTTAAAGCAGATCTCACCAGCTTGGCCAAGCTCTCAATTCCAAGGTGGTTTAACACATGGAGCAACTCAACAGTTGAATTTCACGGCTGCAATGATTTACATCACTGTCAACTTGTAACGAAATGTTCCGCGCTCCCGTTGATAAATCGGGAAGTCAATCTTGCCGTGCGAGCTCATTACCATGCGAGAATGAAAGAGAGACCGTAAGACAACCAACAAGTGAGTACTCGCTGGTTCGATGTACCCAAAGTCGATTGTAGATCGTCACGTCTTAGGTGCGTAATCGTAAAGTTTAAGCGTTGCGCGCATCTTAGCCCGCGTACGTGCGAGTCCAGACGTTATCGCGACCGGACTCGCTCGCCCCAGTCGCTGCCAAGCCACCGATGTACTCGTTATCTCTCTCTCTCCAATGGTGAGAAATCGATATTTTATAAAAAGAAAGTATCATTTAACTAAAATCACTACGCGAGTGCGCCGATTATGTGGACCACGTAGGATATAATTAATCATCAGGACGTCAGTGGCTGGGTCGTTTTGTACGAGCCTTCTGTAGTAGAAATAGTGCAGTCAGCATATGAAGTCATAGATTCTCGATCGATAGACTTATCGACTGTATTCATCAATGATCGGGAGAATCCATCAATTAATTGCATTCGGGAGTTCTGGATACTCCAGCACATAATTCACGAGAGCGGCCAACCGTCATCGCATCTTAGAGGCGCCTCTTCTCCAGTATTCAGCGTACACCATCACCTTGCTGTATGGATGTAAACACCAATCGATTTACAGATAAGTCTTAACATTAGTGGCTGAAAATGAAAAAGCATACTTAGCTTTTTCATTTTTAACGACAAAAAACTGTTTAAAACTGAATGAAAAAAAAATAATACAAAATCATGAAAAGAGCGATCAAAGAATAATGAAATATGTAATTTAATTAAAAAGAAATCGAGGAGCCCACCTGTTATAGAGGCACAAATTAGTGCAATGCTCGACTTCATGGAGTTGAACCGCAGCCTGGCCACTGGGAAATTTCCCGGAATAAAAGGAAGAGATGAGTTAAGAAAAAAATGGACAGCGTTATCGGATCTTCTCAACATGATGATGGGTGCGAAGAAAAATAGTGCGCAATGGCAAGTGGCATGTATCCTTTGTACATGAATTCTGCATTTATGTCTTCATTTTCTGGAAAATCTTTATATACCATTACTATGTTATCATTTTATGCTTCCTTATGTAGACATGGGGAGACTTAAAGAGTCGAGTATCGATAAAAATTCGGAATTTGCGAAATGGTAGGGCTGCAACGGGAAACAAGCGTATAACTGAGTCATCGCTAATGGCAGTTGATGAACGAGTTGTTGGTTTCATCAAAAATACATACGGCGAGGGAAGTGGAGACTGTCCGGATAGTACACCAGAAGAACAAGCAAGTTGGACGATTATATGATTTTATATTTATTCCCTGGCGGAATAGCCATTTAAAGAAACTCCCATGCATATACGAAACGAGACATCAGTTTATCACAATATGAAGAAAAATAAATAAATTTCTAAAGGAATGAATTGACTGCCTTGCTGCTGGTGATGACACAGCGTTACTCGAGCGACCAGCAACACTGACATTGTTTTCATGAGATCAAAAGTTCAGGTAGATATTATATTTGAATCAAAACAACGTATAATAGTAATATTCATGGAATGCCTCCTTCAAAGATATACAGGATATACAGGCTGTTACAGAGACTAGTGTATTGCACGACGAACTTTCTGCCGGAACAACGTCGAGGTCTGTCGAGGTTCCACGCGCTCAGAAGCAAGCAGCAAGAGCGCAGATTGCAACACGCGCAAAACGACCATGTCTGTATAAACATCAGTTGGATTGTCAATGATTAAACTTTTTAATACATTGAAAAATCTAACTTTAAATGTAAATGATTAATATCATTAATTGTACTACAATAGGTAATGGAACGAAGCTCAGCACGCAGCTTCATGACTCCAAACAAGAGTTCCCACAAATTTCACGTAAGCACGCAAACGCAATGAAAATACGGTTGATAAATATAAATATGAATATTATTTCATATTTATATATTTATATAGGGGTACGGTTGATAAATATAAACATGAATATTATTTCATCTGAAATTCACGATTATTTAACTCTATATATGAATAAGTAAACTCACTTTTTAACTTTTATATGTAATTACTAACAGATTCACTAACAGTGTAACAAGCTTCCAATTATGCTACAAGAATAGAAGTATCGAAGCAGCTGACAGAAGTCTTGTCACAACTTTTTCTGCAGTACGCCACATAAGAAAATATCAGTCAATACAGTTTTATGTAAATGATTTTTTTTATTGTTGAAAATACAAAATTTTATAACATGCTCATATTTATCATATTTCATTTTAATCTCATCGCATTGATTATTCTCAATGTAGTAATTCATATGTACACATTCACGGTCATTCTTATGTGTACGGTTAAGGGGCTATACCAGTGTGAACGTTGAAAATACTCTAATTAAGCGCAGCACCTTAATATTGAGGGTGCTAATTCATCAATATCTAGACAATTTATAATCGGTAATGAATTGATACAGAGCAGTGTACTTTTTGGATCTGAAGCTGAACGGTCGATCTCGTCGCGTAAACTCGAGAACCGGGGTAATATGTAAAATACTGTATTATTCCCACGATCATTAATTGGACTTGTGTCAATTAATTATAATAAATCCGTTGAATCTGTTTTATATAAACCTATTGTGTATTTATTCCGTCTACGCGAGTTCCTACTCTTGATTGGCACACGATTCCAAAAAAATAACTTTTCAAATATTATACGATCGACCGTACAATTAAATTTACATGTCGACCGGCAGAACACTCCACTCTATATGATCGTCAAAGACGACATGCCTCTGAGCACGTCCGAGAAACAAGAATTGAAGCATTTGACCAATATCTTGGCTCTTTTGTACAAACGTCCTAGATAGACGGCAATAACGGATGAAATACAAAGTCCCTTCTGTGATTTTTAAAGTTAAACTTTCTCAAGTTGTCAGTTTTATACTAACGGCCGACATGTGAACGGAAACTATGAGCTCCACCAGTTACCTTGGCTGTACTGCGCATTTTTGCAACGAGAACAAGCTTTCATCTTGGACTCTGGATATATTCGAACTCGATGAGCATCACATAGCTGAGTACCACCAGGATCAAAAAGTTTTAGGACTTTATTCATCAAATCGAAAATACAAATTTATTCATCAAAATCAATATGGTCCCCTTCAAAGTACTCCCCAATGACTGCAACGAACTTACGCCAGCGCTTGATCCAATCCTCGAAACACCGCTGGTACTGAATTTTCGGTATGTCCATCAGAGCCGTCTTCGATTTTTTCATGGCATCCTCTCGGGTGCTATAACGCGTTCCGCGAAGTAGTTTTTAAAGTCGGTTGAACAGGAAAAGGTCGCAGGAAGCCAGATCAGATGAATTCTAAGGCTGCTGGATAGTATTTGTGCTGTTTTTGGTCAAAACCTCACGGATAAGGATCGCATTGTGCGACGATGCGTTACGTGGTGCAAATCTACAAGTTGTTTTCTCACAAATCCGGTCTTTTTTGGCGAATTGCTTAACGCAAATGTCTCATAACGCCCAAATAATACTCTTTGTTGACTGTCTGTTTTTCTATCAAGAATTCATGATGCAAAACACCGTTGTAATCCATGGACACCGTGAGTATCGCCTTCTTTTCAGACTCAAAATGACGTGATTTTTTCGGTCCCGGCTCATTCGGTGCACGCCATTCACTCGCTGATGGCTGGATTGCGTGTCATACTTATAAATCCACGTCTCGTCTCCAGTGATGATCCGTTTGATAAATGTTGAATCGGATTCGGCCTTGGAAATCATGTCTTTTGCGATTTCAACGCGGACCTTTTTTCGCATGAAATTGAGGTTTTTCGGAACTAGTTTTGCAGCGAAACGTCTGAGGCCCAAATCACGAACCACAATGTCTTGAGCGGATCCGTAAGCGATGTTCAAGTCCTCTGGCAGCTCCCTGATGGTCGATTTCCGGTTTTCGGCCAACATTTCTCCGATTTTATCGATGTTTTCATTGGTTTTCGACGTTGACGGCCTGCCACTGCGTTCGTCATCCTCGACCAACTCATGGCCACTTCTGAAGCGTGCCACTGAAAAAGTTTGATCTCGAAAGAGTATCGTTGCCAAAACACTTCTCCAACATTTCCAAGGTCTGCGGACTGTTAAATCCGTTTTTCACACATAATTTAGTGCAAACTCGTTGATGCACAGTTAATGCCATTTTCAAACTTGTAAAAAATCGAAAACACGTACAAAGGTCGATGTACTCAGTACAACGTAACTTTTACTAATGTCACGCTATGACGCTAAATTTAGAGGGAAGTGTCAATGACAGACGTGGCAATCTAACAAAAAAAAATTCCAATCGGGTGACTGACAGCGTCACGCAGTGACCGGTCCTAAAACTTTTTAATCAAGGTAGTATATACAAAAAATATTTCGTTCAATATGCAATGATTGGGGGATTCCGCTCGCTAAAATAACTGCGACCGTAACAGATAATGGTGCAAATATAGTCAAAGCAGCTTACGATACCTTTCGTTCGAATCGTCACCTATCGTCTTTCACACATTCGTTGAACCTAGTGTTGTTGAAAATCACTCGGAGTAGTGAATCACTAACGCCGTTAATCGTGAAAGTTAAAGAAAACGTAATTTTTTTCAAGCACTCGATCCCTGCCGCTGATAAACTCCGAAAATCGCAAATTAAAATTCCTTCTTTGCGCTTCATTCAAGATGTTGCGACGTGGTGGAATAGCACATTTTACATGCTTCAACGATTTTTTAAGCACATTAACATTGGTAACTCAGGTTTATTAAAATAACCCAACTCACCACTAATGCTAAGTGCATCGGAGGTAGCAATTATTCACCAGATAATGAGCCTATTCAAACCGACCGAAGACGTATGTAAAGAGATGTGCAGTCAAACGTATGTTACGAGTAATGAAATCATCCTCGTCATCTACGTTCTGCAAAAATCGATCGAAGAAGTTGAAATTTCATCTGAAATCGGGAGATGTTTTAAGAAAAAGTTGCTCAAAGAACTTTAAATTCAACTCAAATATTTAATTACAATTCCTACGATAATCAATATGAACGATTGCATCTTCCAAACCACGATTTGAACGATTGCATTTTCCGACTAGTCTGCCCAGTGCCAAGATGATTGCCTAAATAAATAACCTCCTTAAGCAAGTTAAGCTTAGTGCCACTGTCGAAAAATCTCATGATGCTATTCCAACAGTTAATAACGTTTGGTAACGGCATACTGAGATTGTGAGTAAAAAAATCGTACGTACCGGAAGAACTTGCATCTGGTAGTATACATCCGAATCTTAAATAGAACCTGTCAAAGGAAACAATCTTATTAATAGCTAACCTTATCGAATACTGGTTTAGGCAGAAAGAAAACTATCCTCAGCTGGTTTCGATAGCCTCTAAATATTTGTAAATTGTCGCGACCTCGTTTCCACTGTAACGATATTTATCGTTAACGTTACCCTGAAAGGGCTTTAGTTCGGACTCGAGCAGGGAGGAAAGTAACATAAGCTTCACCAGTACGTAAAAGTAGGGTTTATTCCACAAAACATGATGTTAATTGTGCGATACATGAGTGAAAAATAAATATAAAGTCCGGTTGTGCAACTTCGATTCCTTTTTCTGGTATTCTGGCTACCACGCGCCTTACAATTTATTATCCCCGGGCTCTTGTATGCCTCTATAATCGTGTACGCTGAGGTCGAGAATTAAAAAATGTTTTATAATATGATTTGCTGTAGAGTGAATTCATGAGTGTCGGTCGATAATTCTTTCCACCTGTTGGGTTCGCTAGATAATTTATCCAAGCATGCATACTATCGGTAAGTGGCCGGCAGCTGCTTGTGGAGCTCGGACTATCCTTGGATCTTTACTTCGTCAATCGATGTTCGCTTCCTACATCACAGGACCGTTGGTGGGGGTAGAGCTCCCGCCTGGTATCCCATGAAGGCCTACTCGCTCACCCACCTGATCGCCGCTACAGTCCGGTGTCAGCGAGATGCACTCGGTGTGCATGTGCCGGTGTTTGACATATCAGGGCCGAACCTCGTTAAAATTAATAGAATCCTCTTTTTTTCCTGAGATACTGTAATTTATATCCTACTTATTTTCCTTTATTCCTACGCTATCGTGGTATATTTTATGTTGGTCATTTAAATGTGTGATTTGCTGTAGGCTCTCGATTCTGTTGGATATAATAGCCGGCTGGATCGTCTATCCTCGGCTAGCAGAGTGAGTCTGTTTTGTTGTTGTTTTGACGGCTTTGCGGTTCGGCTGGACTTGAGCGCAGCATAGGCTCAGCTGCTACACATCTAGTGTGGGTCTGCCGTCACAGCTGGACTCCGGGTGTACTAGTTCGGCTGCAGCTAGCGATGGCTCATTTGGTCTTCCTTCCTGGTAGCTGGACTTCTGCATCGGCGGGATCTGTGAACAAAAGTGTTCCCCGAATACCAAATTTTTGGTTTTTTATACCGGCATCCCCTCCGTTCGCCCCATGCTTTTAATATTACTATATCTGATGGCGGTCCTTTAGCCCATCTCCTGTAGCTCATCGATAGCCTTGGTTGGCGCTTCCCTAGTCGTGCTTTTCTAACCGAATAACGGAACTTTGCCTACGACGTGCCGGCCTACATGGTGTAAGTGGGTATAGGCCGGTCTATTTGGTGTGAGTGACGCGCGGTAGCGGGGCCTCTATGTGTGCACGGCGCGTTATTAGACGACCAGTACGTTACACCATGCTAGCAACTTTTTCGATGGCAAAAAACGTAATTTCTCTAAGTCTCAGCCGTATTCTTTTTCTTAAGTCGCTTGATTTCTCTGAGTAGTGGCTATAAAAATATTAACGGAGCCATAAGTTTCTCGCACAATTTTCCCTTTAGGTAATAACTCATGGTTCCTACTTTCGCTTAAGTTATACATTACTCTTACGATTTCCCATTAAGGTTCTTACTCATGGTTCTCACTGTTCTTACTTTTCGCGTTTCATTTTGCACTAAGTATTTGAAATGCTTTATACGAAACTCAAAAAGTCTAAATATTTTTGTTTTTAGTCACAAATCAATGTCGATTGCTATCATACATTCATAATGTCATTGTCGTATTAATATAGAAAAGAATTGTGCGTTAGTGGTATGTGGACGCCTTTGCTTCATCCCACTCCTTCCCCCATCCTGCAGCTACACCCACCACCCCACTTTTCCACAACCGCGCTACCCACTCTGCTTAACCAGTGTCGGTAACTTGGAGATGGTAAAGTGAGGTGGTGTGGGTACTCTGGTGAACAAGGAAGAGTAGAGATAAGAGCAGGATGGAGCAAACGCGTCCGCATACTTGGAAAAATGAATAAAATTAGGAACTTACCACCTCAGCTGTTGTGGGCTTCCTTCCGCGGCCATTTTAACCTCCTGTCTCTCTCGAATGGACTCACGCACTCTCATACACAGGCACACCTAAACATATACGCACGCACACACACTCACTCACTCGCACACGCATGGACGCACGCACGCGCGCACGCACGTACGCCTCATTATGGTCTCCACTAAAATCACTCGTCACAAAAATGCGTCGATTAAAACCTCCTTGCCGTATCGCGAATACATATGACTTTTTAATGTTTTCGCGTAGGATGCCAAAGACGGACAGAATGCTCAGTGTGCTGCTAGATAGCGTCATGGGCTTAAAGATAATAATCTCCTATCAATTATCCAGTGCTTTGAATGCATCAACAGCGATTTTGCACGTGTGTGTCACTTCGCGCTGCGTTCTTCACGAAACGCTTGCGCTGCATTAACAGACGTATAATAGGATCCGACACCGAGAGACTTCAATTATAATTTTCTAATCATCACACTATAAAAATAAAAGACACACTAAGATTAGGTATTTGTTTTTAATTAATCAATATTTAATTTAAATCACTTTACACACATTTACCGTCGCATGCGACATCCCTGCAAATACGGTAATCTTCGCTCGGAGATTCCTCCACCTTTAAATTTATTTTTATCAGTGTCCGATCATCGAGAGGTAAAAGCATTGTAATATTTACGTACTATTCTATCGTTTTTCATTACATTAACACTAAAGAAATGATTAAATCGTGTATGCTCATCCTAATGATTAAATTATCCGGCTCGAAGGACCAACAAATGTATCATAAGCGCTAATGAAGCAATTGAGTATATTCGGCGGCCGACAGACCGATGAAACTAGAGTAAATGAGATTTGAGCTCAGAGTAACTCGACGGACTAAGAAATGAAGAAAGAAATGTATTGAACTAACGAGCTTCCTACAAAATATGTTTGAGCGTCGCGATGTGAGTGATTTTCTTGGTTTAGTAACCAGAGAGCAGAATGAATGAATTATGAGTACGTGAGCACGTAGTACGTCGAGTTGACAGGTGAGACTGTCTGAATCCCCGAGACAAGTGTATTGTAATTAAATGCACATGGTTGAACAGTATAAAATCAATCTTTATTGATTGTGTATAACAATGGTGAAAAGAAATACCTGATGAGTAGTAACGATGAATTGATTATTTCTGACCTGTATCTGTAGATGCACTGGTGTGAGTCTAGCAGGCTGTTGAGTTGATATGTTGAGTCGTGTGGGTGATCCCGTTGATTCGATCTGATGTAGTGCTCGTTACTCTGGCCACACGTCGGGCTGGTGAGTCGACAATTCCTTTTGTCTGGTGCGAGGCTGAGTGGCTGCTACGCTGCCAACGATGCGTAAAATCGTTGACAGTTTTGTGAGTGTTGCTGAGTTTGTGGTGAATGTACGTGGTTTGCACTTGCACTGATTTGAACTACACGTTATTAGACAATAAGTTTAATACACTACAGCACTGAGTTGGTCGAAATGAGTGAGACTAATAAAAATGAAAAAGTGAGGTGACGCATGAGTATCTTGAGCGAACGACTCGAGCATGAACAATGGCTACATCCGTCGACCACGAGGCTGAGCGTCATATGGGCGGACATGCGTCACAACTCGCATGAGTTCTAATTCGCCGCCAGCGATGGAATGTAAGTCCTGCGAGTGGTCATGCCGTTGGGACCACACTTGGAGCTTTGGCCGCTTGAGTGAGCTTCGATCGAAGACGCGAGCTGATAGAAGACGCGCTTGAGTGTGCCGCGTCTATACATCGGTAGAGTATGCCTGAGAGCTGTACCACATGACGCGAGGCGTCGTAGACTTGTAAGCGTAGCGCTTGTATGAGTTGATTGTGTGCGTGATAGGTGCGAAAACTGAACAAATCGCGACTTGATGAATCCGCACGACATAAAATTCAGGAAAACGATACAAATTTGTCCACACACATTCGCCTCATTACTCTGTAGTTGCTTGAGGCCGGATCGATAGAACTTGCAATTTCTTCGTAGCCGCTCAAGATGTTGCGGTATAATCGGTGGTAGCCCGTAGCTATCAAAGTACATTTCTTTACCATGATGGTCAACGTACATGGCGATCCAGTGCTCTCCAGGTCAGTCGTGGTTATCCGTGTTAACTACGAGTCCGGCTGGCAACCACCATACACGAGGAATACTAGCAGTAACCAATATATCTCATGGGATTCCCCTGCCGGACTGAGCTATACCTCTCTATTATCTGTTGTTAATTTATGCGTTGTCCAGCTGAGGCGCTAGTCGCGGTCATCGAGCGACACCGATACCCCAATTAACCGAGTTTGGATTGTTAGGAAGGGATCATAGTGCACGGGCACGCGTGCCGGCAGGTCTTCTGGGCTTTTTTCCCGGTTATTGTCGAGCGAGCAGGACGTAGTGTACGCTCTTTGTTTGTCCCGCTCTACCGTTGGCAATATTCGAGATAATTGTTGAGGCGAGGAAAAGAAGCGCTGTCTCTCTGAAAAGTTAAAGTCAGCCTATCTAAAACCTGCGACTTTTGTATGCCACATACTGTAACGGTATTTTACGTTATCATCACCCTTAAAGGGTTTTAGTTCGGACTCGAGCAGGGAGGAAATTAATATAGGCTTTAATATTAGGTGAAAGTATGGTTTATTAGACACATTAAATAAATTGTACAGGTAAAAGTTAAATAATTTGTGTGAGAATGAAATGTACTCCTTTTTCCTTAATATTGGTGATTATGCACTTTACAAAAAGAACTTGACCCGGGCTTACGCATGCCTATATAATCGCGTCCGCTAGAAGTAGGAGATTTTATATTGAATTACTGAAAGATTTTCTGTAGTTATATGGTAGTATAGTTTCTACACATAGAAAGAGCCTGCTGGGCTTGCCATCGTTAATATATCTATATCGGCTCTGTTATTATTCCTCGCCTTCGTTGGTAGCCTATTCTATACCTATACTGCGTGGACTGTAGTGGGGACAGAGATCTCGCTCGAGCTCTCCTGGCTCTGCGATCGACTCGCTGATCCCGCCGCTGTTCCGGTGGAGGCGTCAGCGCGGTGCATCCTCGGTGCATCAGCGCATCGGAAATGCAACAAGAGCGTCCCTAGCTAATTTTTGGGGTGTTTTTTAGTCCCTTATGGATTTAGTATAATTTTATCCATACCACACTGGTTTCTTTTTGAGGTGAGATCTCGTTGGCTTGGTTACTCTGCTACTTGGATGACTGGTGGCTCAGTAGTTGACCTTGGAAGATGTTCGTTTTCCCTAGGCCAGAGGTATCAGGCCTGGTCCTTGGAGTGATGCGGTTGAAGATGCTTCTCCTTGGGTTGACTAGGTGGTCCTTCTTTAGCTGGATGGCTGGTCCTCTCTTTGGTTGGTCAGCTGGTCCTCCTTTGGTCGATAAGCTGGTCTTCCTTTTGTTGGTTAGCTGGTCCTTCTTTGGTAGATTCCGGATGTTGGCGAAAGTCTGTGAACAGAATGCTCTCCGACTGTGGTATGCTGTGTCCTTTTATACCGACTTCCCCACTCTTCTTCCAAGCTCCGCCGGTACAGCAGGGTATTGCTATATCTGATAGTCGTCCTGTAGCCCATCTCCTGTAGCCCATTTGTCGCGTTAATATCCTCTCCTTGGTTATAGTAATTTAGCGTGTTCCATTTAGATTGTTCTTCATATCTTTCGTGAGACTATAGCCTTACTGCTTGGCAGTATACGAGTAACTATAGCTTGAGTAACGGTAGTTGGTCTTTATGGGTGTGCGTGCTGTATGGTATAGATTCCTGTGTTTGTGTGTGTAGGTCTCGTTTGGGCTAGTCATTTAGGCGGTATATTTAATTATAAGACGAGTATGTCGTCTTATTTGGAGGCCCCGGAGGGATTTTCGAGGACCCGGGGGACCGAGGGATTTTCGAGGACCCGGGGGACCGAGGGACCAGGGGTGGCGGGGACCACCAAGGAACGAGTGGCAACCACCGCGAGTTCCTGACAGCCGACCACGTTGGCAAACCTCTTCCCAGAATGGCAATGGAGGACACCCAACATGGCAGCAGGCGGCGCAGAGACCACCGCAGTCATACACCACTCCTCCACCCTTGCCACAAGGAACGTATAACCAGGGAGCTACACCATGGCAACAGGCACCTCCACCACCACCAGTCAAAGAAGAGCAATATCGACAATCAAATGCGATCCAGGCATATCCCCCTGGACCATTTGTAGAAAACACAATTACACCAGGAATGCGAGCACAACTAAGCGTATCCCAAAATACAAATCCGGGAAACGCTTAGACATTGCGCCCGTACAAAAATTCAAAAAGGAAAGAGAAAAACGAGGTACAGCGGTCAATAATAAAGAAATACAAGGACGAAAGGAGGAAGTAACTGTAGAAAAAATAAATCAGAAAAGAAAAGAACGGAGAGTGATGAAAAATGAAGAAGGAGAAGAAAAATCGAAGACAGACAAAGGGAAAATCGCCAGTGAGCTATCCAGTAGTAAAAGCCATCCAAAAAGATATCGTGATGCTGAAATCATCTGAACGGGAACAAGGGATCACAACCCCAAGTACTTCTAATGATCGGCAGGAGACGTCCAAAGAAGAGGCGATACGAAAGAGCGGCAATGATCAAGACGCGAGGAAGTACCAAGTATTCACAGTCACCGAAGATCTACGAGAATTTCTACGAGAAGAACCGAAGAAAGAGGGGAAATGGTATGATGATATATACCCCCGGTGCCCAGAAATTCCAGTAGGAAGCGAGGGACGATCTGTGAACAGTCTGATTGACAGCGGCAGTGAGGTGAGCTGTATTTCTGAAGAATGTTTTAAACAGTATTATGAGAAATTCGAGAAATGCCCCACACTGCCAGTCACTTCGACAAAGGTTGTAGGCGCATTTGGAGGAGAAGCAGAGAGAGTAAAAAAACAAATAATGGTGGAAGCAAAAACATACGGATCTGAAGGAGTACTACAGTTACTAGTTATCCCAAAACTACTACGACCTATCTTGATTGGGATCGACGGGATAATAAAACTACAAATTTCCGTCGATACCCACAGTAATATTGTGGCAGTTAAAGACAAGGTCGTAGCCAATCTAGAAGAAGGATTATGGTAATTGATAATCCCTGGCGTAAAACAGAAGGAAGGAAGTAGAGAAACGTGTGCCATACGAGGAGTATCACCACCGACACATCAAGAATTCCAATTGTCGAAGATAGAATTCGAGAAAAAAATGGAGGAAGGCCTAGAACTCGAAAAAAGAGTAATAAGCAGCTTCAAGGCCATTGTAGGAAAAAACGGGGTGTCAGATGTGGAGCGGTTCGTTTGTCCATACGAGAACGATAGAATACCAGACGTCAGACGCGGAATTAGATGAGCAGAAGAACGACAAGAGATGAAGAACAGGCGTAGGAGATCCTCGGTTCACAGGCTCACTTCGGATCGGGGGACAATAAGACGACATACTCGTCTTATAATTAAATATACCGCCTAAATGACTAGCCTAAACAAGACCCACACACACAAACACAGGAATCCATACCATACAGCACGCACACCTATAAAGACCAACTATCGTTACTCAAGCTATAGTTATACTGCCAAGCAGTAAGGCTATAGTCTGCATATAGAACACGCTAAATTACTGTAACCAAGGAGAGGAAATTAACGGGACAAATGGGCTACAGGAGATGGGCTACAGGACGACTATCAGATATAGTAATACCCTGCTGTACCGGCAGAGCTTGGAAGAAGAGCGGGGAAGTCGGTATAAAAGGACACGACATACCACAGTCGGAAAGCATTCCGTTCACAGACTTTCGCCAACATCCGGAATCTACCAAGGGAGGACCAGCTAACCAACCAAACGAGGACCAGCTAATCGACCAAAGGAGGACCACCTGACCAGCTAAAGAGAGGACCAGCCATCCAGCTAAAGAAGGACCACCTAGTAAACCCAAGAAGAAGCACCTTCAACCGCACCACTCCAAGGACCAGGCCTGATACCTCTGGCCCAGGGAAAACGAACATCTTCCAAGGTCAACTAATGAGCCACCAGGCATTCAAGTAGCAGAGTATCCAAGCCGACAAGATCTCCCATCGAAAATAAACCAAGTGGTATGGATAAAAAATATATTAAATCCATAGGGACTTCAAAAACACCCTAAAAACTAGTTAGAGCCGCTCCTGTCGCATTTCCGATGCGCCGATGCACCGAGGATGCACCGCGATGACGCCTCCACCGGAACTCTGTCCCCACTACAGTCCACTCAATATAGGTATAGAGTGGACTACCTCCGAAGCCGAGGAATAATAACAGAGCCGATATAGATATACTAACGATGGCAAGCCCAGCAGGCTGTTTCCTTATATAGAAACTATACTACCATATAACTAAAGAAAATATTTCAATAAATCAATATAAAATCTCCTATTTCGTGCGAACACGATTATAACGGCATGCGTAAGCCCGGGTCAAGCTTTTTTTGTAAGGTGCATAATCACAAAAACTAAAAAGGAGTATATTTAATTATCATACAATTTCTTTATCTGTCTAATGTGTCTAATAAATCATAATTTTACCTAATACTGAAGCCTATATTAATTTCCTCCCTGCTCGAGTTCGAACTAAAACCCTTTAAGGGTGATGATAACCTAAAATGCCGTTACAATACAGAGTATTATTCGTATCGGGACAGACTGCGTCTATTAGAACGTAACAGCGAGATCGTTTGACGGTTAAAGCCGGGAAGAAATCATTTCGTTTCTTAGTCATTATTATGTATTTGTTCACTGTTAAACCGTGCGCGCGTTAGTACGTTATCCCGTTTCGTGTGTGAGTGTCAGAGATTTGAACGTTATAGACCGCGTCGCGGATTTTCCAGAACAGCCGGCTTTTATTAATTTACATTATCTTATTTATTTTGGTATATTGGGCTTATTTAATTATTTTCACTTATTTATTATATTAAATTATATTTCGATTGTCGGCTTGTGCAGTGCGTGCTCGGCCGTCGTCCCATCTATTGTACTTGGTCGCGAGGAATCAGTACGGTTCGAAGCGTATCTCGCATTGATAAATCGTTTGTAACTTTCAACACCTTTTATTTGAATAATTTAGAGACTGTTATTATTATTTGGACATCGGTTATTTAATTATTGTTGCTTTATTCTATTTTATATAATTGGTGTTCATTAATTATTATTTAGTTCCTGATTTATTCTTGGTTTATTTGATTTATTCTTTTGCCTTCATACGATCTGCGAGTTGGAAAATTCGAACAAGTAGAGGCCTTGCGTGCGTGACCTTCCGGCGTCCCATGATTATAAAGTTATTTTGTGTGTGTGGGATTAGTCCGGTATAGGCCGTATCGCGGGCGGAATTTCGAGACGACCTGTTGGTTGACTTTGTCCGACACGTGTTGTCAAGTCCTGCAAATGTTTGAAAGTAACGTATGAAAGTGAGAGAGTCGACGCGAACGACGAGATGATTCGTACCGCCGGAATAATTAAGAATATGAATTGTTAACAAGCCAGGATTGATTTTACGGGATATTCTCTTTTACACTTCTTTTGCTTGTTATTGTAATATATTGCCTAATCAGTAAACATTTTCCTTTTCGTTCAAATAAATAAACGATCTGCCAAGTGGCATTGGTGAATCCCGTACTTGCGTTGTTGTCTGTATTATTTATTTGTTTTGTTTCTTGACTTGTTTTCCTAATTTTTATTTATTGACTTTATTGTATTGTTTTGTTTCATGTTATTTATTGATCGTATTTTTATTGATTGATTTTATTTATGGATTTTTTGGACTTATAACCACATTGACAGAAGTTTGTGTGATTTATGTCAACTCTCTTGCGAGAAGGCTGTACCTCGGGTAGACCCCATACCAGCACTGTTAACTCGCGTCCGGTGGTCGACGGACAATTATGTAATCTTGACCTACCATCAAAGCTACAAAATCTTTTGCCCAACAGAGTCCAACCCATTTAAAGGTTGTCCACGGCATAGCCGTGGGGCTGCAACAACCTCCCTGTCTCCCAATTAGTCCGAAGACCGAGTCTCGCTTGGTGAGCACCCGAGCCTACACCATGGCGGGGTTGCTAATACCCGTACAGAAAAGACGTTCACCCAGGGCAAGCAACCACAAAACACTTGACGTACTCCCGACCTTCTCCAGCGACATGTACAGAGTCTGGTACATCGTACTCCTGACACTGGTACAGCCACCTTCACAAGCCGAAGACCTCCTCCGGCAGCACGTACTCCCGAGCCCGGTACTGCGTACTCCCGGCTCCGTACGGCCGCCTTTAAAGGCCTGGTACACAAGATCATTATGGTTGCGATCTGGGTGGGCACAGTCCACCATCTGTGTGCGCCGTAACCACATTGACAGTCCGAACCACCTACTCTGCCTTGAACAGCTGTAACTAACCTGGGCTGAGTCTGGTCAACCACCTTGTTATTTTTCCTTCCGGCGCGAGAGCGCCTGGCGCCCAGCTCGAAATAGTAAAATAAAAGGGAGAAAAAATAGCTCGGCCTAGATATAGGTAACGTGGTGCGTTGAGGCACAAATTTACGTTATAACACATTGTCAATAATTAAATTATGACGTATACGCTTTGACAGATGTATATATGGCAAATTTATTTCACAGCATCGTCGATCGTGTCACGACTGAATGGTGGGGATTTATCCTCTTTCTTATTCCCTTCCTCTTCGTCTGCCGACCAAACATCCATGTACGATTCGCCTATAAACGGGTGCTCGCGAAGCCAATTTTTTATTTGAAAAATCTGGCGCATTACATAGTGCGAAGACGCTGTATCGTTCATCATAGCATGTCTGAAGTATAGCCTTCTCGTGACCGCGTGTATAGAAACGTCTTGATTCTCGCGAAATTTCACGCAAGTTAGCGTATGCTTGTTTACAGCTCACATCTGTTGAATTCTGCAGTAATTTGGCAAAGTGACACGTTGGAGTGACGATCCAATGAGCAGAGTACGGTTTATCCATTGCTACCATAGCAATTTCTTTCGGAATATATTTCGAGTCGTTACCACGCATTCCCTGTATATCCACGACGATATCCATTTTCACGTCTAATCTGTGCATATGCTCAAGTTCGACTGATTTATTACTCACAAAGACGCTTCTACACCGCTTAACACGAGAAAGTTTTTATTCCGACATCAGCGCATTTTTTCGTTTATCCAGTAAAATCTACCATTACCTGCCGAGAGGCATCGATATCAAGGACCTTTTCATATTCCGCGGAGACAACACAATTTACCATTGAAGCCAGCGCAGTCTGCAATCGTATTTCTCTTCTCACACTCCCGTCTTTATTAAATTCCAATGTGAATTGCTGTTCGCCGAAAGATCGGGTGTCAAATTAGAATCAAACAGACAGTATTCATCGCGATAATTATCGCGATCGATCGAATTACCATCGTTCAAGAAATGTATTCCAGTTCCGGAAAACAACGTTTGAGCATCCACAAGCATTCACATACAGACGATTTTTCGTGAAATCTGGTTGTAACGGTTTCGAAGGTGTTTTGAGCACCATATACTTACAACGAGAGATAATTAATCTTGTAATTTTAAAAATTGAATGGATTCATACTGAAGTCGCCGTTAAACGCTTTGTTATCGACAAAACCGACAATTATACGCTTCGGCAATTGACCTAGCACGATATTGTCGATTATCTCTCCATGAATACCAACGTGTATTGAAACGACCTTTACCTCGAGTCTCGTAAGAGGATATCTTGCCGTAGATTTTGCTAGAGTTCTAGCATGCGAGGGCAGCGCACGAAGAGCTGTTTTTGTTCTACGATCGAGAAGCGATACTTCGAGAATTTTTAAGCCACATTGACCATTCTTTGTACTGCTCACAAGACAGAATGAATCTCTAGACTGTGCCAGACGTAGTCGCATCTCGACACCGTGTAATAGGAACCGCTTCTGATTAAATATACTGCAATACAGGTGGCCGAGCAAGTCTAAAGTTTTTCCGACATTTAAAAATTGTTTTTTCTTTACAAGACCCACATTTCTCGATGTTATATCATCCATTTTCCGGAGGTGTCATCGTACAATAAAACGCTCGTGAGATGCGAATTTCTGGTAGCTAGACCGTAATTCTAAAATGTGTATATGTACGCTCGATAAGCGTAAGCATTTTTGGGAGGTGAAACTAGTTTTTGATTCAGGTATACATCCACCCGATTAAACGTAGAATGCAAGAGATTGTTTACTGGGCTGGTGCTTACATTTGGCGCTGTACCCGTGGATATTTCCATAGAAGGAAATGTTATTTTCTCTCTCAGACTAAGCATAGTATGCGCGAGATCGATATACTCATCACCCAGCCCAGGAATAACAAATTCAATAGGTGAATCATATGAAGAAATCGGCTTATAATACACCCAATTGGAGGCTTCGATAGATGTTCGCATCGGTGGAAGTGAAGTTCCGATTGAATATTTGCAACTGTTCATTGACAAGCCTTCTTCCTCTTGATGTTGTTGTTGTTGTTGATGTTGTTGTTGTTGTTGTTGTTGTTGTTGTTGTTGTTGTTGTTGTTGTTGTTGTTGTTGTTGTTGTTGTTGTTGTTGTTGTTGTTGTTGTTGTTGTTGTTGTTGTTGTTGTTGTTGTTGTTGTTGTTGTCGTTGTCGTTGTCGTTGTTGTTGTTGTTGTTGTTGTTGTCGTTGTCGTTGTTGTTGTTGTTGTTGTTGTTGTTGTCGTTGTTGTTGTTGTTGTCGTTGTTGTTGTTGTTGTTGTTGTTGTTGTTGTTGTTGTTGTTGTTGTTGTTGTTGTTGTTGTTGTTGTTGTTGTTGTTGTTGTTGTTGTTGTTGTTGTTGTTGTTGTTGTTGTTGTTGTTGTTGTTGTTGTTGTTGTTGTTGTTGTTGTTGTTGTTGTTGTTGTTGTTGTTGTTGTTGTTGTTGTTGTTGTTGTTGTTGTTGTTGTTGTTGTTGTTGTTGTTGTTGTTGTTGTTGTTGTTGTTGTTGTTGTTGTTGTTGTTGTTGTTGTTGTTGTTGTTGTTGTTGTTGTTGTTGTTGTTGTTGTTGTTGTTGTTGTTGTTGTTGTTGTTGTTGTTGTTGTTGTTGTTGTTGTTGTTGTTGTTGTTGTTGTTGTTGTTGTTGTTGTTGTTGTTGTTGTTGTTGTTGTTGTTGTTGTTGTTGTTGTTGTTGTTGTTGTTGTTGTTGTTGTTGTTGTTGTTGTTGTTGTTGTTGTTGTTGTTGTTGTTGTTGTTGTTGTTGTTGTTGTTGTTGTTGTTGTTGTTGTTGTTGTTGTTGTTGTTGTTGTTGTTGTTGTTGTTGTTGTTGTTGTTGTTGTTGTTGTTGTTGTTGTTGTTGTTGTTGTTGTTGTTGTTGTTGTTGTTGTTGTTGTTGTTGTTGTTGTTGTTGTTGTTGTTGTTGTTGTTGTTGTTGTTGTTGTTGTTGTTGTTGTTGTTGCTGTTGCTGTTGCTGTTGCTGTTGCTGTTGTTGTTGTTATTATTATTATTATTATTATTATTATTATTATTATTATTATTATTATTATTATTATTATTATTATTATTATTATTATTATTATTATTATTATTATTATTATTATTATTATTATTATTATTATTATTATTATTATTATTATTATTATTATTATTATTATTATTATTATTATTATTATTATTATTATTATTATTATTATTATTATTATTATTATTATTATTATTATTATTATTATTATTATTATTATTATTATTATTATTATTATTATTATTATTATTATTATTATTATTATTATTATTATTATTATTATTATTATTATTATTATTATTATTATTATTATTATTATTATTATTATTATTATTATTATTATTATTATTATTATTATTATTATTATTATTATTATTATTATTATTATTATTATTATTATTATTATTATTATTATTATTATTATTATTATTATTATTATTATTATTATTATTATTATTATTATTATTATTATTATTATTATTATTATTATTATTATTATTATTATTATTATTATTATTATTATTATTATTATTATTATTATTATTATTATTATTATTATTATTATTATTATTATTATTATTATTATTATTATTATTATTATTTCTATTTACTTTTCTCTTTATTACGCTTTACTTTTTACGGTAGATACGTCGTGGTTTACGTTCATTCAGTGAATGAGCAGTTCGCGAAATTTTGCGCTTTTTATAACCGGACCCCCGCATGAGTGTCAAACGCCTTACGTTTAAGATTACTGACGGATTCTCGCGCTCTCTCGCGAATAACAACTTTCACAGTTATATTTCTATCAAGGATATCACCGACTACATTTACACAAGCACGCAATGTCTCTTTTCCAGCTACTTTAGCACCCTTTTTTAAAAATGGCAATACTCGACGAAACAGGCCCTTGAGAAAGCGGCCGATACCATGTTGTCGTTGATTAGGCATTCCGATATAAACATGGCTGATACCGCTGTTCCCGCGACGGCCTCATCCGTGCTGCACACCGTCAATATCATCCGTAGCGGCGTAATCAATCGTGGGACCTTTTGAAATGTAGTGTCACAGTCAACGTCCCCTGTTCGAATGGTATAGGATCCCCAAATTCGTCTCTTATATCGATCTCGATAGTGTGTAAATTGTTGCGCAAGAAAGGTATAGATCGTGGCGCCGAAAACAATTTCATTTTTATCGAATCATACTGATAGTCGTCAGCATCAATGGGAAAAACTCGTAAGAGGGGTGTTTGTACATCGCCCATAAAATAGCTCTCGCAGATATCGGTATAGAAATATGCTACCTGGTATAACACCGGTAAGAGATGCAGGCCTCAACCCTGTGTACTCGCAATGGAGTTCTATCATTACAGACCTACAGGCCTCTACCGAGAATCCGAGCCTTGTGATAGTGGACGATACGTGAAAGCCGTGGTATCGTAGATCGTTGCATACGCGCGCCACTTCGACCTGACCGCTCGGAAGCGATTTAAAGTGCAGATGATCGGCCACGTGAGGTAACTTATTTATACTTTCTAAAAGAGCGTCTATAGAGCGATATACACCAGATGGAACTTGGTTTCTGTCTACGCGTCTCCGTATTAAAAGATTTGAACCCGATAAATCATAATCACTATCCTGAAAAGATACGAGATATCCTACAGTAGGAACATGTAATAGAGTCATCGGATAAGCAATTTCCACAAGAGAAATAGACCATTTTCCGTGCAAACGTATCTGACGCGGTCATTTTGTAATAAATTTCGTCGTCGTATTATCCGGAAAATACTGCATCCTATTATTGCTCAGTAGTTCGACAAAGAAAGAACTATCCTTTGAGCTCATATTTATCAGGGACGGTGTTTCCTAGCGTTCTTTTTGTTTGTCCTCTTCTTCTCTTTCGTTTTCTCAGGTAACAGAGGCTCTCGTACTCGCGATAATTCTGCCTCGTAGAAAATACCGTCAATAGTCTCGTTATTCAGATCGTTCATAATATATACGAATGGTTCTCGATTCACTGATATTCGTTGAATCTTGTCTAACTCGTTACTCTAACCGCGCTTATGTATGTCCTTCCACGAATGCTGCTTTAGCTGTACTGATACCCACCAAGACACCGACATTGTATTTAGGCTTTTTAGTTTTTTCGCGTTGCGCTCGTAACGCCGTGCTAAATTTTCTCGGGCTATAGACACGTTTTCTAGGGTCACAACGCTTGGAGGAATACGCATTCCGCTGTGTCTAGTGTGATTATAAGCATATAAAAAGTTTTATAACACATCGATGTAACGCTTATTTCGCGTGTATGTAAAGTAACGCCACATTCCTTCTTTATCGTGCAATTAAAACGTTCGGCAATCGAGGCTTTTATATCGGTGATACGAACAGCCCGAAAATCGATATTCTTTTTCTTGAGAATTTGCTAGAATGGAGCCCCGATAAATTCTTTGCCTCGATCAGTTTGCAATTGCTGCGGGCGATAAATGTCACCGTGTGCGAATGTGCGTGTGAGATCGCGTGCGACGTTCGCACTCGTTTTGTCATGCAAAGCCTTGACCCATGCGTATTTGCTCAACACATATATAACAAGATATGCGTACTCATCGTTGCAGGTAGCTATCGAGCGAAGATCAGCTAAATCAGCCCCCCATACATCGTCTATATTACTCACGTTGTACGTACGACGGGTAGAGCGCTGTCGTACAAGGCGATGCATGTTATATGAATCCTGTGTCTCGAGCAATGGTAAACCATTTTTACTCGCTTCTCTCCGATCCAACTGAGTAAAATTTTTTTCTCGACAATAGGATGCAGGATGTGCGGAGTCATAATAGGAGGTTCAAGAATTTTCATAATTTTAGCGATGACCAGTTAAATGGATTCTTTTTCTTTTTCTTTACTAACTATGCGGGGGACTGATATACGTTGGTGTGTCGTTGGCTCTCTACTTGTGCAATCTTTTGCAATTATTCGTCCTCTTCTTCGTCCTCTCGATGATATCGTTGTCCGCCGTGAGCATTAAATCTCTGTTTGAGTGTGCGATCTCGACTTCGTTGTTGCTACTGTCATTGCTGCTGCTGCTATCACTATCGCGTGGTAAAATGAGAAGCCGCTGCGGTGCCGAGGATGATGTAGGTGTGGGCTCGTTTAGGCACTCGGGATTGCCGATAAATTCAGGTGGCTTCTGTATCGTTCGTAGGAGTTTGGCAAACTGAGATCGGCCGACGGGTTTCTCGCGTTTTCTAGTGCGCATAACATCATTAACAAGACCAACGATATTGGAATTTGAAATTCGTCGACCGTCTATGGAAATAACACTGAAATGAGCCCATGTCGTTTTTAACCGACTGCACTGCGATGCAAATTGCAAAGCACCGATATTACTTTAGATTGAAATTTTTTGGTACGCCATCGATAATAAGTGTGTCATTGAGCCGAGATTTTACTTCGTTCATTAAAAAGTCGTCTATTTTATTCTCGCGGCTACCGAGTTCTGCTATTTTTTGTTTTGACGGAATATTCGGTACTGTATTATCGTACTCGACCAAGTAAAGGTAACGGTGTAGAACCAGCGGGCAAGCTGTCCATTTTTCGCTCTTGTACGAGTGAGCGTTACGAGTTACGAGTAGCAGTAGTAGTGAGACCCGCGAGAGGAAGTATGTTATCATTAGTGATAAGCACGGTAGTTCAGGCATATTCCATGACTCGCATAGGCCAAGGCAGGCACAAGAAGCAACTTGAGAAATTCGACACAGTGCTCGACGATGATCTTCTTCTTATCACTCCAATTTCTCCTTTTAGCGACTAGTCGTCGAAGACTTGTCGCGTGCCTCCGAAGATGATTCTTATGGGCGTTGTTCATACTCACGTTTCCCTGTAAAATGTTTAGAGCACACTCGCATATACACCGTACGAGCGCTACATCTGATTTGCGCAGAATTGCATGTTGTGGCTCTTGCTTCAGATAACACAGTGCCTGCAATATAATTATTTGCTTTTTATCGAAAGCTCCGTGCAACGCCATTACAAGCGCATTACCGGTACATCGCCCTTTATTGCTTTTTGAGGCACGTAAACATAATAGTATTATCGGAAAATATACAGGCGCAAAATCGACAATTATCACACGTCGATTGTTTCAAGTCGAATAGTAGATAACCGTGCGGTGCAGCTGTTGCAATGAAATATACGTCCTGCAAAAATCTCGAATTCTCGGGACATACCTGGCGTGCTAGATGTTGAATTTGCACGCGATCTCGCGGATTTTTTAAGACAACAAGATAATTAGCGTTTAAGGAGATATCACGCTGCCCTTGACCCTGATGGAAGAGATTTTGCGTGATGAAGATGACATTAACATTTTTATGATGGCTACCCTTGGTAAAAATATCGACCACGGTATTGTTCGATGTCTCAAGCACTAGATCGTCAATGACCACAAGTTTAGGCCTCGTATCATTTGAGTAGTCTGTTGCTTGCTGTAAACCCTCGCGAAATTCGATTTTATCACTGTACTCTGAATACCCGGACTGCTACTCTGAGAAATAAAAAAGTATACGCTCAAACGGGACGTCGGTCATTTCGCGCATGTAAAGGGTGATTTTTTTGAGGTTAGGATTTTCATGCATTAGTATTTGACAGATCACGCGGGATTTCAGACAAGGTGTCAAAGAGAAAGATGCTCAGTATGCTTTGACATTTCATAATGAATAGACTTACTAACGAGCAACGCTTGCAAATAATTGAATTTTATTACAAAAATCAGTGTTCGGTTCGAAAAGTGTTTCGCGATTTACGTCCGATTTATGGTCTACATAATCGACCAAGTGAGCAAACAATTAATGCGATTGTGACCAAGTTTCGCACTCAGTTTACTTTATTGGACATTAAACCAACCACACGAATGCGTACAGTGCGTACAGAAGAGAATATTGCGTCTGTTTCTGAGAGTGTTGCTGAAGACCGTGAAATGTCGATTCGTCGCCGTTCGCAGCAATTGGGTTTGTGTTATTCGACGACATGGAAGATTTTACGCAAAGATCTTGGTGTAAAACCGTATAAAATACAGCTCCTGCAACAACTGAAGCCGAACGATCTGCCACAACGTCGAATTTTCAGTGAATGGGCCCTAGAAAAGTTGGCAGAAAATCCGCTTTTTTATCGACAAATTTTGTTCAGCGATGAGGCTCATTTCTGGTTGAATGGCTACGTAAATAAGCAAAATTGCCGCATTTGGAGTGAAGAGCAACCAGAAGCCGTTCAAGAACTGCCCATGCATCCCGAAAAATGCACTGTTTGGTGTGGTTTGTACGCTGGTGGAATCATTGGACCGTATTTTTTCAAAGATGCTGTTGGACGCAACGTTACGGTGAATGGCGATCGCTATCGTTCGATGCTAACAAACTTTTTGTTGCCAAAAATGGAAGAACTGAACTTAGTTGACATGTGGTTTCAACAAGATGGCGCTACATGCCACACAGCTCGCGATTCTATGGCCATTTTGAGCGAAAACTTCGGAGAACAATTCATCTCAAGAAATGGCCCGGTAAGTTGGCCACCAAGATCATGCGATTTGACGCCTTTAGACTATTTTTTGTGGGGCTACGTCAAGTCTAAAGTCTACAGAAATAAGCCAGCAACTATTCCAGTTTTGGAAGACAACATTTCCGAAGAAATTCGGGCTATTCCGGCCGAAATGCTCGAAAAAGTTGCCCAAAATTGGACTTTCCGAATGGACCACCTAAGACGCAGCCGCGGTCAACATTTAAATGAAATTATCTTCAAAAAGTAAATGTCATGGACCAATCTAACGTTTCAAATAAAGAACCGATGAGATTTTGCAAATTTTATGCGTTTTTTTTTAAAAAAAAGTTCTCAAGCTCTTAAAAAATCACCCTTTATAACATCCATTATGAGGGTTTGATGCAGACTGATACCAGGTGTGGTTGCGTAGACGAGTTTAAATATTACAGCGTCGGGTGTGGCGCCCTCTCACCGCACTAAAATCTGTAATGACCTGACGTATGGAATCTATCTCCATTACATTATCATACTCGGCGTATACCACACAATTTAATGTAGAATGTCAGAGGCGCTGCAAATCATACTTCGATCCTTACACTGACGTTTCTTACGAGATTCCAGTGACCGAAACAACTTGCTGATAAGTCGGGTGTCAAATCAAAGACATACAGACAGTCGCTTCTGGGATTGTCGCCTCTGGTAATATCTAGGCCCTCATTCTGAAAGTGTATACCTGTACCGCTAAAGAGCGTGTGATAACTATCTATCCAGTTTTCGTTACCATCAAACACCGGTTGAAGAGACTTGCTCGGTATTTATTGACCATCGACATACAGAGAGAGGAAATTAATCGAATGATTATTAACCCTTTGCACTCCAGCCTAGTAGGGCATAGAGGCTTTAATGTCGCAAATACGGCGACAACGGAGTGCAAAGGGTTAAAGTTAAACGGATTTAACGTTGTACTGCCATTGCATGCTCGGTTATTCACAAACCCAAGAATTATTCGTTTAGGCAATTGGCCTAGAATAACGTTATCCAGAGTATCGCCAATGATACCGGTATGCATCGTAAAAGCTTTAACCTCGACCCTTGTTATAGGATACTTGGCGGTTGTTTTTGCAAGCATTTTGGCGTAAGCTATCAGCACGCCTGGTGCGATTTTTACTCGACGGACGAGTAATGTAGCCTCGGTGATATGTAGTTTATGTGTCACACCAGCCGTAGGAGTCTCCATAAGACAAAAATCGTCTTTTGAGCGTACAAGCCGTAACCGAACTTCTACACCATTCAGCAGAAAATTATCCTGATTGAAAACATCGCAATGTAAATGTCCGATCATATCTAAAGTCCGACCATTGTTTATGTACTTTTCACGATTATTAGGACAGATATTAGGGCTATTCGATGCACCTAGTATAGTGTCAAACGTACCGGGCGTGTCAGCGTACCATAGTGCGGTCGTTAAGTGAGAATTTTTAGCAGCCGGTCCATAAGTGAGTAACATCTCAATATATGCTCTGTAGGGGTATGCATTGTTTGGCGATGCCAAGAGTTTCTGGTTAAAATATACGTCCACCCGATTGAAAAGGCTATGCAGAACGTTATCAACAGGTGATACGTTGTACTGTGATTCAGCTGTTGGAATAACCCTAACATTTATTATAATCATTGTATGAGCCAGATCCAGGTATTCTTCACCGTGGCCAGGTATGACAAATTCCAGGGGTCCGTCATCCGTGAGGGACGACACAGGCTGGTAGTGTATTCATTGTCATGGTTCTATAGCCGTCTGCGTTGGAGGTATGGTAAATAAGTCGAGCTCCGACTTCATACATTCGGAGGAGTGTGAGTGTAAGAACGACATTGTTCAACACCTCCAAAAATATCGTTCGTCTTTGCTCGTTTGCGCCTACTGCTATTGACACCTTTTTTCTCTTTGTTATCCTTTTCTTTTTATTCTTTGCGATACCGCAATGTTTCCTTATTGCAATGCGTCTACGTCTCGTTGACTTTTTCTTCTTCTTCTTCTTCTTTATTCCTAGAGATTTTTTCGAAATACCAGTACGCCTTTTCCTCGTCCTCGTAGGCACGCGTCCCGATAACGACTGTATCATGCGAGCGGTGCCTACAGCGTTATATCCTGAACAAATTCATGAGAAGAGCGATTTTTTCATTGGCTTTTCGTTGTAAATTATCGCCAGATTCAGCTGCACGTCGACGCAATGACTCCTTGAAGGGCATTTTGTGACCGCTCACATCTTCGATAACGTGTAAACCCATGCGAATGGCTTCTTTCCCTATAGCTTTAGCACCTCTGGTCAGCAGTGGTAAAACACTCCGAAATAGACCACCGAGGAAACTACCGATACCGTGACCGCGCTGATGCGGGGAACCCGCAAACACGTTACCTATATAACTGTTTCCGTCCCCTATTCGATTCTCATAATACGTTGTGTAATGAGCACACATATTGTCTAATTGAAATGAAGTGTGAGCATTAACGTTCTATACTCGAATGCAATTGGATTACCCAGATTATCTCTTATATCCACCTCGACCGTTCTAAAGCAATTGTTGTATAAACCTATGTAATTTGACGATGAGAAACATTTTACTAGCGTTGTACCATACGTGTAGATTTTTGTATTTAAATTTACAATCCTGAGTAGCGCTGTCTGTGTATCGCCTATCGTATACGGTATAGAAATATCGGTGTAGACAAAAAGCTGATCGGGCAGAGCCCTATTTATACAGGCAGATACTCGTCCTACGCGTGGAACGCCTCGCCTTAGCTGCAGGTAAAGACCCCCTTGGGGTTCTCGGACAAGCAGCAGTTCTTCGTGTTTCTCGAAGCCCAATATACGTGTTATTTTACTACTCATCCGTAATACCCCAGGGTAGCGTAGAGGTTCAGGGCACGACTCTGTTACCTCAGCCTCGAGGGCAACGTACCCTTTGGCCCTGTTAACATTTACAATTTTTATGCCTGCTTCTCGCAGCCCCGGTAAATCATTGATATTTTCCACAATTTCCTCATGATTTTTGTACAAACCTCGAAGTATTCGGTTTATAGTAACTTCTTTATTCTCACAAACAACCCAACCGATTATCGTAGCTGCTTCTTGTAAATGCGGCATTGTACAGGGTATATGAATTTCCGATAACCCACAACCCGACGACCCTTCAACGATATTTCACGTGGCAATTGAGTTATAAAATGTGTTGTTGTATTTTCGGGAAAAGGCCATGCATTTTGGATAACATTTCGTTTATTCGAGACCGTGGACGTTTGACGCTGGTATCCACGAGTTAAATTTTGCCGGATATCCCACCCAACTCACGAAAATTTGTTTTTTCGCACAGTTTCCTTTTGTCCGTAAAACTTGATCGATCTTCAATTCTTTACTCTTCTCCACACGCTTCTCATGAACACTCGTCAATTCTTCGGGGTAAAAGAAACCATCGTTAGTCTCGTCTTCGAGATCGCACAACACATACACATACAATCCCTGTCTATGTGGAACTTCTTTGATACGGAAAATTTCTTCACTCCAATTTTTCACGTGTATTTGAGAAAAGTAACGCAATAATTATCTTAACATCTGCAACTACTAAAATTTATTATTATTATTATTATTATCATAATCATGTGTTATCGTGTGAATTAGGAAAAAATAATTCTTGCGTAACCGGCGGCAATCGTTCTGCGATCATTCTTCAAACGGTTTTGAAACCACCAGAGAAATGTCTGTGATTAATTTTTTCACCTCCTGTATTATGAACGGAACACAAAATATCTTCAACTCCAGGAACAATATAACGAAATATTCAAGGAATGAGGGATCGACTCAATGACATACAGCCTCACACAGATTAGAACTATTCTGCGTTAAAAGAGTTCTAATACGCACTTGGTCCACATTCTCGGCTAGCTCTTTAGCGGGAATATATATAACTAATTCAGTGATAACTAATCAAAGGTGATGCTACCAGACGAGCTATTATGCTGCAGCTTAACGACCGGTGTAACGTCACCGTCTGCGCGTACCTGAAGACCCACGGTTATCCTCTTTGTTTCCGAGTAGTTCAAATTGTATGTTGTGGCAAGCAACAACGGTGCTTCAAAACGTTCCATGGTTGATATAAATACAACAGAGCGACACGGAAAAATGAATAAATGATCGGGAATCTAGCGACGATAACTGTATTTCGTAGCTTGTCACGAGTCGGACTGCCACCCGATCCTCTCTACAAATGTTTTTATAGACAGGTGTGAATCTTCTTATATGTTGGAATGGTGGGAAAAACCGTTTACCCCCACCAACGTAACCTTAGTAGAGCATATAGAGAAGTTATACTTCTGTATACTACAAATTATTGTAGTGTAAAAAATTATTTACTTCATTACAAATAGATATTTCATGGCGTAAATTTCGAAACATTATAGCAACCCCTGACCTGATATAGTTACGTTTCAGTGATGGTCGAAAAATTTTGCATTATAATGAGTTTACGGTAGATGGAAAACACTTGAACGTTATACGTATAAGAATAAATATACGAATTTTCATATTGTGTGTTTACCTGTACGAGAGAGTATCTATCGAGGGTCAGGGCAGTCAGTACGGCCGGCTGTTAATAGGTATAAATAGGCGCCGCATTGTATTGACCATATACAAATTCAATAGCAAGTGTCTATACATTTGAACATAATTTATTGCCTCGCTCGAGGGTTTTCAGTTTTCCACCAAAGTCTGGTAGCTATCGTTGTCGTAGCAGTGTAAGGGTTGATTGACAATGCAACAGACACATTTGCCGGATATGCCATTTTGAATAAGTAAATACGAATATAATTGTATGTAAAAAGAGTAGCGAGAACGAAAAATTTCTCGTAACATATTTTTGAAAATGAATTTATTATAAGAATGTATACTGAATATAACTATGTAAAAAATTTAGTCCACATGCACAAGCGTATATGTAAATGTTGTGTATTTTTTGTCAATACACCATCCCTGATGGAAAAGCTGTCGTGGAATTAGAGTTTATTGTCTTGTATACACGTGTTACAGATGTACCATCAAAGTGGAGGCGGTCTATTTTGTCAATGCAGTCTAGTAAAAAAAACAGCAGACGTTTCGTATTACCGTATTGTAAATAGATACCAAAGGTGCATATATAATATAAATGTAAATTAATAATGTCTGTTTTAGACAATGCAGCTTTCTTAGAGAAAATGGAAGGAGTGTAGCGCTTCATGTTTACATTCTAGCCAAAGTGATAGTACGAATTGAATCATGTTTAAGAAATAGTAGGCGCCTACGCTGATTGACACTGAAGCAGAATTATCGTTGTAAGAATGTCTGTTTAGATAATGCATCTTATTAGAGAAAACGGTAGGCGTGCATGGGTTCATGTTTACAGCCTTTCCAAAGAGGTAGTACGAATAAATTATCTTTAAGAAATAGTGCACGGCTGTGTGTAGCCCCCCAACTCCTGTGAAGACACTGTCACTGTACAGGGACTCAAGGTTGCTATCTTTCAATTTTTTCCTCGATTTCTGCGTTTATGCTGAAGACAAAATATATAAAGGGAAGTGGGGAGTATTCGAGTTAAAGTATAAAATTTCGTGAAACCGTAGTTCTCGTATTATTCAAAGTTCAAACGTTCTACGACTCTCATCCTGACAGTAGCATCGTTATTTCGTAATTTTAAAAAAATGGATTCACGTAGACGTGTTCTTCTGTCCGTAGTACGCGCAATGGCCTGCGTATTCATACGTCGCGAATCGCGATTGGTGCGGCGCTTTACAGAGCGTTCGTTCGTAAATATCGCGAACTTTACGTTCCAGCGTCTCCTCGCGGAGTTTAGTGAAGTGCTGCTGCGTAGTGATGTAGGAGCAATTACCGCGGCTTACATGAGTGGCCCGCTACGGCGAGCAACCGGCTTTGTGCAAAATATGTGGTTGAGCATCTTGCGAGTCACTGCGGACTCTCACACAGGCCGCTAAATGACCTGATTATGGCCGTCGAAAATCGCCATGGTGAGTAAAATTTGAAAAAATGTTTATTTGGCGTCCAAACACCATATATAAAATTTGTCGTCTTAAAATTAATTTTATTTATTTAAATATTTTTCAATTTTAAAATGATTGAACGAGTAGAAGATAACAATTTTATCGTCTTTTGTATTTTATTTTCAATATCTAGCAAAAATTATTTTTATAATTTAACAATTTTATTATTGTTTTCAAAAATGTAATAAAATACATTGTCAGCGTTAATGAGTCTACGGACCAATTTTTACTTTGATTGGTTGACTGAAAATGGTTTTATTTGTATTTTTTAATTTTAAAAATTTCACCAAAATAATTTTTTATTAAAAAAAAAACTATTAATTTTTTCAAAAATTTAATAAATAACATTGTAGATGCCAATGCGTCTATGAACCAAGTTTTATTTTAATTAGTTGACGAAAAGTGGCTTAATCTTTAATCCACTTTCACTTTGCTCCGCGAAAATTAATACACTTTCATCAATCAAAGTAAAACTAGGTTCCTAAACTCGTCGGTGTCGACAATGTATTTTATTCAATTTTTGAAAAATAGTAAAAATATTTATACGAAATTAACAAATTTTCATAAAAAATACAAAAGAGTGAAAAACATAACTGTTGGTATTGATATAGAAACTCATTCCCTTTATTGATAACGCAAACTTTATTTCAGATTGAGTACAAAGATTGATTTTTCGTTAGTTTTTCTTTCGTTGTCAAGTGAAAATTAAAAAATGAAACACGACCCCCACCGTTACTGCTCAGCCATGGTCGAGCGCGGCGGTCGAGCGGAGCTAATGCCTTTGCTACTCGATGTCAGCGCGGGTAAGTCGAACCTCTTCCAACATCCCGCCCACCAAATTAGCTTTGCTAATTTCCTCATCGTTCGTCGCAGATACCGGCAACTTACATAATTTAGATATCGCTCGCTTAACTTTGCCACTGTCGGTTCAGACCGTAACTACTCGCACGAGCTCATCGTTTCCTGGATGCAGTTCCAATACACGTCCCAGCTTCCATCTCAATGGCGAAAGATTTTCGTCGCGGAGCAAAACTAAGTCTCCAATCTTGAGATTAGCTTGTTCGCGTTTCCATTTAGTGCGCCCCTGCAAACTGGTGAGGTATTCTGCCGCCCACCGTTTCCAAAAATCTTGTACAACTCGTTGTACCAGCCTCCAGCGATCCAATCGATTCAATCCAACGTCCGTTACATCGGTGTCCGGGAGACTAGTGAGAGCCCCCCCCCCCCACCAGGAAATGTGCTGGCGTGAGGGGCAGCAAATCTAATGAGTCCGAAGTCAAAGCGGTCAATGGCCTAAAGTTGAGGCAAGCTTCTATTTGTGTCAATGCGGTAGGCAGTTCTTCGAACGTAAACAACGCATTTCCCATTACGCGCTTCAAGTGGAATTTGCAGGATATTACCCCTGCCTCCCAAAGCCTGCCCATGTGAGGCGATCTGGGTAGAAGCAATTTCCAATCAATTCCCTCATTGGAGAGAACTTCGCCGACATGTCCCTGAGCTTCTGTGTTGGCAAATTGAAGAATTTCTCGCAATTCATTTTTTGCACCGACGAAATTCGTCGCGTTATCGCTGTACAACCGTTGCGGGTGCCCTCGTCGGCCTGTAAATCGGCGTAATGTCGCGAGGAAAGCTGCGGAGGTGAGTTCACTGACAGCCTCCAAATGAATGGCTTTCGTTGCGAAGCAAACGAACAACGCCACATAATATTTGTTCGTTTTTCGTCCTCGTCCCTTGTTGATGAGTGTGATGATGGGACCAGCGAAATCGACACCAGTGATCGCGAATGGCCGACTGGGATGCACTCTGTCGCTCGGCAAAGGTCCCATTAATTGCGACAATCCACGGGGATTATTTTTGGTGCAATATGTGCATTCGTGACAAACTTGTTTTGCCAAGTCGCGTCCCTTGAGAGGCCAGTATCGCTCCCTTATCGACGATAGTAAGAGCTGTTGACCAGCGTGTAATAGACGACGATGTTCTCTTTCGAATATCAATTTTGAAAATCGGTCTCCGGCTGGCAAGATTATGGGGTGCTTACGCTCGAATGACCACGACGAATACTGCAGTCTACCTCCCACCCTGAGAACTCCTCGATCATCTAAGAATAGATGCAATTGCAGAATTTTGGTAGTCGCCTTTAAGCCGCGTTTGCCCTTTAGCTCGGCGATTTCTTCGCGAAATCCCGTGTCCTGTACGTGTCGCACAAGCTGAATATGCGCTTCTCGCAGCTCGGCGACCGACAGTTGCGATGACACGCGCTCCTCAAGAGTCCTGCTGGCATTAAATTTAAATCGCAAACAGTAAGCTAATACGCGTTCGATTTTTGTTAAAGGGGACTGGTTGGCGATTAATTTTCCTAAAAGCGAGTCATCATTGTTGGCGAGAACGCATACTTGATTATTTTTACGCTCTTTTACTTGACTCTCTTCAATGGTTTCGGACGATGGCTCCACCTCTTGAAGCTCGTTTTGAGTTTTCGCTGCTCTTTCCAGTAGCCACTGTGGGCTTGACCACCATAGCTCTGAATTCTTAAGTTGCAGTGGCGTTGCGCAACGGGAGATTAGATCGGCGGGATTTTCTGTGCCTCGTACGTGGTTCCAATATTTGGCAGGCAACCTTTCTACTATCTCGCTCACTCGATTCGCTACGAATGGCTTCCATCGCGATACATCGCCACGAATTCAACATAGTGCCACTTGAGAGTCCGACCAGGCTTGGATGCCGTCAATTTGCACACGTAATTCACGTCGAACGTTGGTGATAAGCTGCGAGAGTAAGACTGCGCTGCAGAGCTCCAACCGTGGGATAGTCATAGGCTTGATTGGCGCCACTCGTGACTTGGAGCACAATATTCTTGACGTGAAGTTGCCCCCGTCATCTATTGCTTGGATATAAATGCACGCCCCGTACGCAACCTCAGATGCGTCGCAAAATCCTTGCATATATATTTTCGTTGCGTGTTGGCCCGGAATTACGCGTCTCGGGATGGAGAGCATTTCCACCTCGTTCAGATTTTGCCGGAACTCGTTCCACTTCTCTATGAGAGTTGCTGGTAGAAGCTCATCCCAACTTAACTCCGATTGCCAAGCTTCCTGCATGATTAACTTCACTGCTGTGATTATCGGGCCAATAAAACCCAGCGGGTCGAAGAACTTGCTGATGGCCGATAATACTTCGCGCTTAGTCGTCGCAGCCTTTGTCCGCTGGACGCAGAATTGAAATTGATCGTCAATCGGCCTCCAGTTGAGCCCAAGCGTGCCGATGGTGTCGTGGGTCTCGATGCTGAGCTTAAACGTGTCTTCTCTCAATTGCGAGGGTATTCGCTCTAGTGTCTCGGGGCGGCTGGAAACCCATTTGTGAGCTTCAAAACCACCTGCACTAAGCACTGCGGTTAGCTGCTCTTGCAATGTCGCAGCACTCTTGTCGTCGTCCGCGCCCGCCGAGATGTCATCTACGTAAGCTTGATCGAGTATGACTCGAGACGCCGTCGGAAATTCATCCCTTGCCTCCTCTGCTGACTTGCGAATACATCTAATTGCTAAATAGGCTGAGCTCGCTTCGCCGTAAGTTACGGTATTCAGTCGAAAATCTTGTACCGGCTCGTCTGTGGAAAACCGCCACAGTATCCTCTGGCAATCTCTATCGTCCGGGTGCACGAGCACTTGACGATACATTTTTCTGATATCTCCGGTTAACGCGACATTGTAGAACCGGAACCGAACGACCACTTCGTGTAAACTTCCTTGTATCGTGGGTCCAACGCGGAGAATATCATTGAGCGATTTTCCCGAGCGAGTCTTGCTTGACGCGTCGAAAACTGCACGGAGTTTTGTACTGGTGCTGGATTCCTTAATTACGCCGTGGTGTGGCAAGTAAACTATTGGACGATCGCGATTTCTAATTTCATCGGTCGCTGGCGACATGTGTCCGCTCTCGACATAGTCCCTCATAAATTCAACGTATCTGTCGCGCAATATTTTATTACCCTTGAATCGGCGCTCTAATTGAGCCAATATTTTGTTCGCGCCCCCTCGAGACTCGCCTAATGTTTTTGGATCTTCGAGGAACGGAAGTCGTACTACAAAGCGCCCATTGTCGTCGCGCGTAGTGGTCTGCTCGAAGAACTCCTCGCTCTCACGCGCCTCCTCCGAAGGAGCTTGACGTTGGTCCGATTGACAATTTTCAATTTCCCAGAATCTCTTCAAGGTTCGATTTAGTGTCTCGCATTGTTCCGATGAGCATGTTAGCGTAGCTATTGTTCCGCGATGACAAAGCAATGTCAATTGCGGCATGTGTTCGACAGGTCCAGCGACTATCCAACCGAGCTTTGTGTTCTGTAATATTGGCAGTTTCTCCCCGAGTTCGATTCTTCCCGACTCGAGTAAGGCAAAGAACAACTCTGCTCCAATGAGCATGTCAATCGCGCCTCACTTGTAGAATTCTAAATCCGCGAGCTTTATATTAGACGGGATTTTAAGCGCGTTGTGATCTATCTCGACTCACGGTAAATTTTTTGTGATTTTTGGCACGACAAAACTGTGAACTACTGCCCCGAAATCTGAAACTCTAGACTGTAACACGACCTCGCAACTTTCACTTATGACGCTTTCTATTTCGCTCAGTCCCGTGACGACTTCAGAAGTTCGCTCGCGTTTCAAGCCTAGCCTGCCACACGCCGAGAGTGTAATAAAATGCGCTTCGCTGGCGCTATCGAGAAGGATACGTATTGGCGTGAATGCTCCCTTGTATCGCCTTGCGTTGACGATTGCAGTAGCCATTAGCACGTATCTGCTAGTAGGCCGATTCGCCGCGTGGTGGACCACTAAGTTGTTGGTCGTAGCGTCACTCGATATGTGAGCTCTCGGCTCACTGCGGCCCTCTTTCCTCGGGTTGCTTTCATCTGTGGAACGATGGCACAGTGTGTTGTGCCTTCCTGAGCACTCTCGGCAAGATCCCATCTTGCAGGTCTTCACAAAATGGTCATTGCGAAGACAGTTGAGACACAGTTTCAATCTACGGACCTCCTTGACTCGTTCATCGATCGACATCTCCAAGAATTTTTCGCAGTGATACAGAAAGTGATCACCGCGACAAAGATAGCATTTTCCTGCGTCGGTCGAAGTAGTCAGCACTGTAGGTCTCTCCTCCATATAATTTTGGTGACTGCGTGTCTTTGACCTCTGCTTGTCTGATTCGCCTTTCTTCGAAACCTCCCTTTCTTTGGTTCTTGCTTCAATTCGTTCCAATATTTGGCACCTGGTTTCTAAAAAGTCTGTTAGCGTGTCAAGGGTTACCTCTTCAGTCTTGCCCTCTTGCTCCCGCGCACGTGAAGTAGTCGTATCGAGTTTCGTTTCAATCATGTGGACTATAAGTTCAGCCCATGAGTCCGTTGGTGATTCCAATGATTTTAGAACGCGCACGTGCTTTAACGTATAGTCGATGAGGCTGCGAATCTCAGCTGCTGATTCCTTGTCTACTCTCGGCATTGTAAACAGACACTCGATATGTTTCTTCTTAATCGCTCTTGGATCATCGAATCGTTTCTTGAGTAGCTCCCACGCTACATCATAGTTTTCCTCGGTAAGATCGATCGATTCGATAATTTTTGCCGCGACGCCAGACAACGCCATCACCAAATATTGAAACTTTTGAACCCTCGGGATTCTTTCGTTCGTGTGAATCATGGAGTTCCATGTTTCGAAGAATCGTCTCCACTCTTCGGATCGTCTGCTAAACTTCGGAAGATCGCCCATTGGCAATCTTATACGCGACCCCTGATTGTTTGAGCCGCCTGCCTCGACGAATTGCCGCATCAATGCTGTCTGCTGCTCGAGCAGCCTGGTTACCGCGTCACTATTGTCACTGGACGATTGCGACGCGCCATCTTGCGTTTCCGGTTCCCTGTTTCTTCCGCTTAGCTGTTGCAGAAACTCACTTTGCTGCTGCAGTACGCGTTGCAACGTTTCGTCACTTGCTGACGACGCACAGTGGACGCAGAGCCCGAAATCGTGGCAGTAAATACAAATAACCTCCGATCGGAATGAAAATTGGTATGCAGGGGTTTTTAAGGTCGCTGATTACGAATCTGAAAGCTAAATTATTGTAAACAAAATGGCCGATCCAATATGGCGGACATGGATGTTAAAAAGGTGTCCGATCTTGACAAAAATTGGTATATGCGGGTTTTTAGGGTCGCTTATTACGAATCTGAAAGCCAAATTATTGTAAACAAAATGGCCGATCCAATATGGCGGACATGAATGTTAAAAAGGTGTCCGATCTTGACAAAAACTGCTATATGTGGGTTTTGAGGGTCGCTCATTACGAATCCGAAAGCCAAATTATTGTAAACAAAATGGCTGATCCAATATGGCGGACAAGTATGTTAAAAAAAATTAAAAATTTTCAAAAAAACTCCCTCCTGCCGTACCACTCAAAAAAGGATGAAATAATTTACTTATTTAGTATGACGTTTTCGTATACAATGATATATAACTTGCATTAGTTATTTGAATTTTAATTATTATAATTGAAATGAACAAAATTGATATACGCGGGTTGTGAAAGTGACTGATTGCGAATCAGAAAGCCAAACAATAACGTAGCGAAATTATCGTTCAAATTATCCTTTATAATAAGATATAATTCTTTCCTCGTCAAATGTACTCCTTCGTAATGGGACCCTGTAATAAAGACATAAAATTGTATAGAATTTGTGTTGAAGGATCAGATCAAAATTTTAATGAATTTTAATTATTGTAACAAATAAGTAGCCGCAATAATTATTCGTATTTTTTTTTGAAAAGTACATAAAAAACAACAGTTATGAAAAAAAAATTGAATTCAGACTATTATGAAAGAAGTTATGAGCAAAAAAACATAAACAAATATTTTTTGAACGGGTGACCAAAAACATCTCAAAATGTACCAGAAGCCGATTTTTGATGAGTACATGAAAATATGACAAAATCAAGGGAAAAAAAATTGAACTGTCCGATTTGGCGTGGAATGCCCCATATATACCTATATATATAATAAAAATGTATCAAATATAAATAAAATGTGACGATTCAAATTAATTACTTTAGTATATACTTACATATATATGTATTGTTGTATGTCTACAAAAATAGATATATAAATGATTTACTTGAATTTGTATTTTGTATATATATATGTATATATATATATATTATATATGGTATATGTATGGATATAGTCCTATTGCTCAAGTAGCAGCTGGTCAATGGCCCCATGGCATGGCGTATGGCGCCGCGCGCGCGTGCACGGTCGGCAACCGCCTGTTTTACGTTGCCAAAAACCATAACAGACAAAGTTAGGCAGCTCTAGGCAGCTAATTCCTGTTAATTTCGCAAGCTTATATAATAAACTAAAGGCCTAGACATTGGCTGTCAGAATATGGCAGAAAGTATAACTTTTCGGATAGTTGAAAATATAAGTTTACAAAATTCTTTCATTTTATTTATGCAGTAGTTTATACTACACTTCACTAATTTACATATTTATTTTAAACTCAACCAACGTAAAAATATCTTCTACATACCTCCAGAAGTCGTATCCATGTCTCCGGATTGATTTAAAACACTTCACTTTAAAGTTATCGATTTTATAAGTCACGGTAGTTTTCGCTCCTTCAGCGCGCGATGCGAACACTCGTCTCGAAGGCTAACTTCCAACTGACGCAGCGACGAAGGTATACGGTGAAAAAGGTTCCCCTTTTACAATTTAACGCAGCCATTAGTCCTCTACCTGACTGCCTGCTCAAATATCCCGATTGTAAAAATTTTTTTCTGACTTTTCTGCCACGATTTCGGGCTCTGCGTCTACTGTGCGACGGCTGTACGTCTGGTCGCTGTGCCGGCAGCCTGTTTGACCATTGTTTTAACATTATTTTCAGTTCGAAATACCTGTCCTCGAATTCCGTTTCCTCCGTCGAATCTGCAACAGTCGGTCTCGCTGCCTCTTCTGGACTCGAGACGACGATTGCCAGCTGGATTTTCTCGAACTCGCTTTGAATGTCTTCCAATCTTACTAGATAGACCTCTGTTACTTCTCGACTCATTTTGTTTTCTGATGCTTGCTCGATTTTTGCCTCGAGCCTCGTCATTTTTGCCTTCACGTTCCCGCGCTGCTTGCGAAGGTTTGTGATGTTCGCCATTTTTTCTTGGAACGATGTTTCCCTCGACGCCTTTTTCTTGTAGTTTGTAGTGGACTGTATCACAACCGTTGATTACTAGCGTTCTTGAATCCGGCTCGAAGGACCATTTGCTGGTATTGATATAGAAACTCGTTCCCTTTATTGATAACGCAAACTTTATTTCAGATTGAGTACAAAGATTGATTTTTTGTTAGTTTTTCTTTCGTTGTCAAGTGAAAATTAAAAAATGAAACACGACCCCCACCGTTACTGCTCAGCCATGGTCGAGCGCGGCGGTCGAGCGGAGCTAATGCCTTTGCTACTCGATGTCAGCGCGGGTAAGTCGAACCTCTTCCAACAATAACGTTATATGAACGTATAATTTTTGACAAGTGTTCTTGTACTTGTTACTTTGTATATATAACTATGTTTATATGTACAGTAACGGACAAAAGTTTAAGACGGAGAGGAAAAAAAAAGTAATCGTTGATTTTTTTATGAAAAGAATTGACTCAAGTGGATTTTTTTTTGTATTAGCTAATTAATCATTGATTCATATATTTATTACATAAATTCAATTTTGCGCGTAACAACATTAGATAATATAAACAAAGAAAACATAAATTTGTTTGATATCTTCGGTGACAAAAGTTTAAGACTATACGTTAAAAAATATTTTTTGGTAGAAAATATACAGATATTTTCCTCCCTTCAATACTTTGTCCACAGTCCATTATTTTTTATCACATCAGCACATCTTTGAGGCATTGAATCAATTTATTTTTTGCAGTCGTCCACAGTTGTTTCATTCCACGTTTTTTCAACCAAAGAGTACAAATCGTCAAAATTTTTTGGTTTATTTCTTTGAACCCTTTCTTTTTATGGTATACCATAAGTTTTCAATTGGATTTAAATCCGGCGACTGCGACGGCCACGGTAATAAAGTGATTTTTTCATCTTGAAAAAAACTTTTCACTACCCGAGCCGTATGCTTTGGGTCATTATCTTGTTGATAAATAAAATTATCACCCATATTTTCGTAGGCATACGGTAACATAGTATTTTTCAATATATCCAAGTATTGAAAACGGTCCGTGATTCCATTAATTCGGCGTATTGGTCCAGGACCATTGCGAGAAAAACATGCCCACACCATTACGTTTCCACCTCCATGCTTAACTGTCGGTAAAACACATCGAGGATTTAAATCTTCGCCAATTCGACGTCTTACATACAGTATCCCGTCAGAACAAATTCGGTTGAATTTGGATTCGTCTGAAAATAGCACATTTTGCCAATCCTCACTTGTCCAATGCCGATGAGCCTTAGCAAATTGCAGTCGTAATTTTTAATTATTTTTACTGAGCATCGGCTTCTTCCGTGGCTTTCGTGCTTTCAAATTGAATTCGTCTAATCGTCTTCGGACAGTTCTTACACTAATTTGTGCATTATGATTACTGGATATTTCAACTCTGATATCGACTGCTGAACGAAAACGATCTCTCTCGCTAAATCGATGAATCCGACGATCCAGCGTTGGCGTGGTTTTCCGCGGTCTACCGCTTTTTGGTCGATCAAAATAGTCCCCAGTCTTCACAAACTTGTACCACGCTTGGTTACAAGAAGTTTCTGATCGATTCATTTGAGTTGCAATTGAAGAAAATGTCTCATTTTGCTTCCGTAGAGACACGATTAGTTTTCGTTCAGTTGATGGCAAATTACGGGCTGTACCCATACTCTTTTCGTACGTAATTAAACTTAAGACACTGGATGATACACCACAAACTATTTACAGTATTAATATATCAAATTATTGCATGGATCGACAACGGGTATCTTGTTCGACAGATCGTCTTAAACTTTTGTCCGCTACTGTATGTGTGTAAT